>JAVJGG010000061.1:16254487-16324704 GCA_035590195.1 Aviceda cuculoides
GTACGGAGGTGTTCCGGGGGGTAGCGGGGCTTCGTTAGGGCAGCAGGAAGGTTGCTCAGCCCTCCCTGGAGCCGGAGTGAGGGCTGTGAGCCGCGGTCCCCTGCCTGGGCGTTCCCCTTCGGCGGGCGGGGGCACCGGGCTGCTCTGAGGGATCCCCTCCTTCCTCCCCGGGGGCTCGGCTGCAGCTCTCCACGCTGCGCTGCGCTGTGGAAGCTGTGGTTTAATATCAGTGCTGGTTTCTAACCGGCTTGGCTGTTGCTGAGCATCTAGCTGCGTCAGTAGTAGTAACAAGGTTATTGTTACTTAACTAGGAGATACACGTCTTAACTTGTTCTGAAGTAAAAAGGGGGGTGGGGGGGAAGTCACTTCTCTGTGATTATATGTTGTGATTTATGTATAGGCGTCTGAGATGTGCTTTGGTAGTGTTATGGCAAGGTTTTTAATGTCACAGGTATAGTTGCTCAAAACCTCAGTTAGAAGGTGAAGGTAAAGTTAGTGTAAAAGTGCATAATGAAATCATGGTAAGGTTTTTTTGGAGGGTGACTGACTTCTATTGATGCTTTTGGTTAAACGATTTAAATTATTTTTATTAAGTAATTTTTAAATCTTGTCATTTTAATGGTGATCCTTAGCAGATGAGAATCAGTGTATGCAGATTTGAAAGACAAGCCATTTTTCCCTGTGAGGAAGGGCTATCATGAAGTTATCTCTTAGGGGTCCATTCTGCAAACCTTCCTGTGCAGATATGAGGCCTGGGTCACACTGTTTATGTCTGGAGCGGACAGAGCTTGCCTAACTTGTGTGTTAATCCCAGAGCAGCGGCCAAGAAACAGGCCTGAGTTTCCAGTCTCCCCTCATGCTCCACCAGCAGCCTGTGTCTCTCTTCAGTACTTCACTCGGTTCCTTACGGACTGTGTTTCACCATGCTGGAAGCCTCCTCTGGAGGATGAACCAGTGACTTGTGTGTTTAGAAGCATGTGAAACCCAGCTTATGGGCCTGTTGGTTGGTCTGTGTGCTCTCACAGGGGGAAGAGTTACAGACAGGACTGTATTTTGCTGTGCTTTATGTAAGATTATAGTTGGGTTAGAGACCTGTAACTATACTATAAAATTGTTACGTTTTGTTTCAGTAGCTTAGAGCACATACCTAACTGAGAAATATGTCTAACATTTGTATGAGACCCTCTCTTCATTATAAGTTTCTGGGGGAAGGCAAAGAAGAATCGACAACTATTTATAAGAAACAAGCTTCACAAAGAGCATCTTCCATCCCTACATGCTCTGCTCTTTCTCTGCTTTTCATTCATGCTATGAAACCAGGCTTGTTGCAAGTCCAGAGCAGGGGAATTGCTTCACTTTGCTGTATTGTCCAGCTTTCTACTGTTGCTAAAAGAAGAGCTCTGATCCACAAAACTGTTTTCTTGTTTTCCTTTATGACTTACACTTCCTGGCTGTAAAGATTCTCAGGTTTTCTGTGCTTAGTAACCATTTCTTCATGTTTCCCCAGAATTAAAAGGAATATGCTTTCATTTCCCCTTTGTCCAACACCTGAAGGGTTTTTAGTTCTCGGGAGGCACAAGGTTCTAGGTTCACCCCTTCACTCATTGAAGTAGTTTTAAAAATTGTTATAGCTCCTGGACTGAAGGATGTTCCCTACAGTAAATATACTGGTTATGGATCAAGAAGCTGTAAGCTTTCTGTGGCAAGGACTGTTTACAGGCCAGTACACAATCAGGAATGATGTGAGGTCAGTTTGTGGTCACTGAATCCATGACCATTAGCATCTTGACTTTCAGAGTCAGTACGTGCATCTAAACACCTTCTGTGCTGTCTTGAAGTTAGGGTATGATGTAAATAGCTTGCTGTGTATCAACAGGGGTTCTGATGATTCAGCCAAGAAATGCTTCAGTGGTAAAGGGCTGGAAACTTTGCCCAAGAGTGTAAGGAAATAGGGTTGATTGGTCTCTGAGGATGCTGTTACACAATTGAAATGACACAAGCAAGAATGGCAAATTCTTTTAACAGCCTTCTGTGAGCTCTTAGGATTTCCTTGAGAACACACCATATAATTCCTAGCTTCTATACTAGCATGCAGTAGGTGAAAATAAGATGGTTAATTTAACATATTTTTTAAACAGTAATGTCCTCTTGTATACTATGACATATCTCAAACTTCTCTTAATTTTTATTAAAGTTAGACAGGATAAGATAAGAAGAGACAAGCCATTGACTTGGAGAGGTTGCAGTGGAAGCGAGTTGTGTGGATTACTTCTGAGGAGGAGGGCTTAAGTTTTGTACCATGGAATTAGAAAAGAACGGCAATGTTAAAAGCAAAAGGACATGCTTCAGTCAGACCTCCCATCTCTTTTCTTGTTCTGAGGAAGCTGAGCACACACTCATCAGAGACGTTGCAGCAGGAGCTAACCACTCTGGTTTTGACCAGGTGCATTCTGCCAATGTTTCAGAATTAAAGTTGTCAGAGGATAGCTTACCTTATTTAAGTTCATCTTTAGATGCAGACATTGGAATGTATAGTAAAGAGAGAATGAGAATTTGCTGTGCACAGGTAGATGAAAGCAAGAAAGAAGCTGATATGTTGGGAAGGGCATGTGACAATACGCACTTTAATTGTGGGGTGTGTGATGATTGCAGACAAAGCCATTTAGGTGAAGATTCACAGCTGGAGTATCTCAGTGCTCATGAACAAGATTTTGATGGTAGGAATAGCTCAAGTGAATTTTCTGAGCAAAGGGAAACTATAGGAATCGAAATCTTAAAGCTGATAGATCCAGGTCATGAAGTTCCAGGCGGCGTGGTCACACAGGAACAGAATCTCATTGACGTGTCAGAAGATTGTTCTGCTTCTGAGTATGGCGTAGGTGACCAGACCTGCCCAGAAGCAGCTATGCCAGAGGTTCCCCACCTGCTTCAGGACTCTCTGTCTCTGCCAGATTGCAATGGCATGAATTATGATCATCAGGAAGAGCAAACAGAGTATAATAGTGTTGTTTGTGGAAGTATACTTGAAAGTCATTCATGCGCGAGAAGAGAAAGGGTCTGTCCAAATCGGCTTGTATGTGGCAGTTTAGATAATGGAGAGGTGAAAGACATACCACTGATGGACAGCATGCTGCGACCCCAAATCGCTACAAGCAAAGAAGTGTCTGAAAAGAATGATAGACATATTCACAGTGTCTCAGTGAAGCAAGACAATCCTTTCCTGTCAGCAAGGGAAAGAGCCCCTATGGTAGCCATGCAATTTTGCAAACGTGCAGGGGATTCTGATTTCTACAGTTGTGAAGAATCTGGTATGTGTGCACATGGTACTAGCTGCCTTGACTGCACCGCAAAGGATGCTGAAACCCAATTTCCAGTCTCTGCAATTCTCCCTAGCAAGAACCCCTTTTTTGGGGTGGAAGTTGCAGATAAATCCTCCCATGGAAATACCAGCTGTCTGAACTGGGAGCATTGTGAAACCTTGAAAAATATTGCCAGTGAGTCTATGGTTAACCAGGCTGTTGATGCAAGTTCTGATTTTAGAGCTTGCTTTACGACAAGCAGAAGTACCAGTGCTCAGGTTTGTCTCTCGTCCAGGGCTAGTAATACAGAGATAACAATGATGAACAAATCTCGACCTGTGGGATGGCGCCGTGAAAGCTGTGCAGATGTTGCTTGCAATACAGACTGGTTGTATGGAGCTGGTAGCACAGAGGAAGTTCCATCACAGCTCACTGACATGCTGGAAAAACGTTCAGATGGCAATACTGCAACAGCTGAAAGAAGTTCACAAATTCAGGTAATTTAAAAAAAAAAAAAAGCATAACCAAATAATTTTGATATATAGAACATTTTTTAGCTCAAAGTTGCTCTGAACTTGCCTATACGAATGTTAATCTGTAACTTTTTAAAATGTTTTTTGTTTAGGAACAGTGGGAATCAAAAAATGAGCTGTGTAGCAGTGATTTAAAGATAAGCACTGACAGGTGGGTTGCGAATTGTTCTTGGTTTGTAATTCTAGGTGCTGGATATGATTCTTTGCATGATTGAAAGGTTGTCTGTGACTTAGCAAAACTGATGGCATTAAAAAATTGCTGGGCAGTGGTTCCTGCACTGGAGGGGACCTGGATAAGTGAGAAGAATGAGCTGAAGATCTGAAGTTGAACAAAGACCAAAGCAGCCTCAGTCTGCAGTTGCAGACTACCCAAGAGCAAGTCGAGTGTAAGTCAGCAGTGCTCCCATATGGCAAAAAAGGGAAACCACATCCTGGCGCTGCATTAGCAAGAGTGCAGCCAGCAGATCGAGGGCAGTGTTGATTCTTCTCGGTTTGGTGCTCCTGAGGTTGCATCTGCAAAAGGGATCTCCAGCTGTGGGCCTTGTAGTGCAAGAAAGAGATTGGCAGACTGGGGAAAGCCCACCAGAGGGCCCCAGAGATGGTGAGGGGAGCTGGTGGGGCACCTGATGTGTGGGGAGAGCTGAGGGAACTGGGTTTGGTCAGCCAGGAGAAGGGGAGGTGGGGAACCTCCCTGCAGTTCTTGGCAATCTGGTGGTGGCTTGCAGAGAAGACTGTGTCAAATTTTTTGCAGAGGTGTGTTTTGAAAGGACAAGAGCCAGCAGTTAGAGTGGGGGAAATTCTAAGTAGGTGTGAGAAAAAGTTTCTTACAGTGAGAGTAGTATTGGTACTGTCTCCTTTCTTGGAGATTTAAAACAAACAAAAAAACCCTGAACCCAGCATTGAAGCTGGACTGGCTAAGATCCTGAGGTAATTTTGAAGTTAGCCCTGCTTTGAGCAGAGGTTTGTATTGCAGACCTCCAAACCTTTCCAGCCTAGATTACTCTGTGACTGTGGACACAAATAGTTGTCTCTGTAGTCCAACTGAGTTGCTAAGTTGCTTTTTGTTCTTACAAATGTACTTTTTGGATAGAAATTATGGTGCTCGTGCAGTTCCCACCCCTCAGTTAAGGCTGATGGTAATGTGAAAGCTACTGTAAGACATCATTTTTTCTGTGTAGTAAATAGGAGGAACTGATTGATTTTTCTTTTCTTTTTTTTCCTTAAATAGTATCAGAAATAGCTTCTGGAAAGCTGCTTGTTTCAAAATAAAACATAGTGAATGTAAAATATTGATTCAAGGGTTAAAGATTTTGTTTATTATTATTATTTTAAAGGCCAGTACACCTTGACGAACAAGCCGTGAAGAATTCTACATCAAGCTACTGTCAAAAAATACTGCAGAGAGCAATTGAAGCAGAATTGCAGATTCTAAACATTCATTATCAGATGTGTTATCGGCACTGCTTGAAGATTTACAAACTGGCTTTGGAGGAAAACATAGGTTTTGGCAGGCATGTGCTTTAGTGTCCTTTTAAATGAAATGGGTAACTGGGTTAAAGGCATTAATTGCTAAATGTTACTGATGTATTCTATCCATAGCTTGTAATAGTGTTTATAGTTAGCATTGTTGTCCAAAGGAGTTTATATTCTCGAAACTGTCAAGTCTTATTTTCAGCCTAAAATTTTCTGTAGCATTCACAGACCCAGCAAAATACAGTTTGTTTCCAGGAATGTCCTTCTGTACAGAAGGAAAAGTACAGAAGGAGTAGTACAGAGAATCCATTCGGGAGTGGACGAGATGCATAGAGGGGGAGCTGGGGAGGATGTAGCAAAGGAGAAAGAGAGAGGAGGTGCAGAATTGTTAAGAGGTGAGGCAGGAAGGGGGTAGCGATTGCAGAGTCTCTAGCTGATAAAGCATACGCCCTGTAATGAACCTGAAATTCAACCAAGAAGTCCTGCCTCTGAACACTTTACTGTGCCGCAGATAGCTATAAAACCTCATTACTATAGTGTCTGCTCCGTAGCTTAAGAGAGGGTTCAAGAGAGCAGGGTGTAATGCTGTGAAATGGAGTATGGCTCCAGAGAGCTACTGTGCCTGTTAGGAGTGAGCTCATGTTCTTGTGCAATGTGGAGGAGTCTTTAAACACTGTAAAATGTTTGGTGGTTCTGGAAGCAGCAAAATAAATAAAATGTCTGTCTAAGTGGATCTTATGTTCTTGTATGTATTTTAACAGATGTAATGGAAATGCTGAATTAGGTTCATCTTTCATGTTGGTTTTGGAAGAGCTAAAAAAGAATTACAGCAGTATGAGAATGAAAATAAAAATGGGCATACCTTTAAATGCACTTCCACCGCTATCAGTCGAGATGAAATTGTTCTCAATATCTTCTTCTTACGTCCCTTGCAAGGTAATTTCTTAATTGCTTTTTGTTTTTAATAAAAATTGTTTTCTTAAGAAAATTAAGACAAATCTTTTCTTTTTTGACAGTTGTTCAGAGAGGATCTTCACTATGAGTAAGTAGTCCTCATCTGTGGTTTTTAGTAAAGTTCAAAATAAATGAGAACTGAGTTTAAAAGATGTTAAACTTAGAATTTCTTTATTTCAGGATGTATCTTGTTGCTCCAAACTGTTTAACTGAAAGACTAGCATAGCACTTTGGGTACAGTGATTTTATTTTAAGGAAATTTTTACTCTGTAGTGTTCTAGCATGAAAACTATGGAGTTGTATTTTTACTATCTTTATAGCAGAAGTGTTCAATTTACAGGTAATTTTCCTGGTTCCCTACTTTCACTAGTAAAATCTTTGTCTCTAATCTTAATGCTTTCTGTCTTAAAACAAACAACCAACCCCCCCCCAAACAAAAAAACCACAAACCAAACGAAAAACAAACAAACAAACAGAACGCACAAAACCCCCACCAAAACAAAAAGACTTCGCTGACAACATCAATAATATTAGGCATATAAGCACCTGTTCTGCTAAGATTATCATTCAGTTACAAAGAATGGTAAAAAAACAACTTCATATTTCTGGCAGACATGGTACTGCATGTTCAAGAACCATGTGCAGTTACTTCATGTAAATGGAGATCAAAACAAATTTGGCAAGAAGTTTCTACTGCATCAGGTAAACAACCAGAGATCTTTTTCAAATTTCTTGTTAAGTATTAGTAAAATGAATCAAAAATTGCACAGAGATTACAAATCGTGAAGATATATATCAAAACATCACACAGAAAGCCATCTAGGTATAAAGGAAAAGTAGCCTAACAAACCTAGAACATAGCTTTATGTTTCAGGTTGCAACCAGTGCATTTATAAAATACAGGTATCAAAAATCTTTTCCTCTCATTTTCAGCTAAGAGTTATTACGCACATTCTATTTATTTACTGTGAGGTTTTGGAAATATTTAAATTAATATTTCAGAGTACTCAGTATTGTTGTAGAATTTAAAATCATTGTGCCCTATTTCATATGAAATTCTTGGATCTGTTTTAGTTCTGTTTCAGGCACAAGAAAAGCTGACTTTGGAGCACCAAAACTGCAAGAAAGGAAAAGTTCTGTCAACATGGTAGGGACTACTTCTTCTTTCCTAGACATTATGTTGTGAAGCATAGTCTTCTCTTAGGTATATGTAAATCCAATCACCATCTTCACGGCTCGAACTGGGATTCTCTGCCAGTAATTGCAAGTGCAGCTGATGTGACCAAAATTTTGATCATCCTTTCAAAATGAAATAACTTGGGGGTTCTTGAAGATGATCAGTGGGTTAACTTTTTAAAATTTACCTGTTTAATCATTTAATATTCTGAAGCTCAGAAAAATAATGTATAATCAGTTGCAAGTGCTACGACGTGACTGAAACATGTTTGTAGGACAATCCACAAACCGTATGTTTAACTGGTGGCTGTCAGCCAAGTGACTGTACTTCCTCCAAGACATTTGAAGAACAACATAAAGATCAGGACATGGAACATGGTAAGCGATCTGCTTCCAGTACAAATACTATATTATTTGTTAGTGAAGTTGTTGGAAAAAAAAAAAAAAAAACAAACCCTGTGTAAAACATATATATGGATACTCAACTGTCCTTTCTGTGACGGGTCCTTTCTAGACCTCTTCAGCTCTATATTATATTTTACACCTTGGAAAAAAAAATTTTGCTTCTTAAATCAGAAGTGAAAACTAGTATGTGTCACCGCTTTGTAATGTAGTACCAAGTCATGTAGATAGCTGGAATCCGCTTAAGCACACAGAAATTTGGTGCTCATTCATATGACATAGCACGGTCTGAATTTTAACACACTGAAATTTATTTCAACTGTCAAGGCTGTGTGAAAAATGAAGAAAGGAATGAATATTGGTTTGATGCTAAAGAGGACTTGACAGTAGCAGATTTTTCAGTAATGTCTGAAGAAACAAAAAAGCAACAAGAAAAACAAGACACAGTTGATTTAAGAGGTGAGGTCGTGTGCTTTAAGCTGCCATACCTAATAATGGTGTTTATTATTTGAGTATTCTATTCCTTCTACAAGCATAAGTAAACTTGAAAAAAATGCTAGCTGGGTTTTCAGACTTATTTTTTCATTGACTTGCAGTGAATGCTTTTGCAGATATTCAGCTCTTTTCATCCATGTTTTTCCTTGAAAACTTGACCTACAGTGGTTAAACTCAATTTAGTCAACGTCCAGCCAATCATGTAGCTCTAAATCTTTCTTTTTTTCTCTTCCTCCTCTTCCTGGTTCCTTCCCCATACTGGCTTCTTAAGAGATGGCTGGGAATGGTCTGTGTTTGGAGACTTGTGTCCCGGTGATGGGCATGGTTAGAAGTCCTAGGGTGTTGAAAGCAGATAGTTTGTGTGCTCCATGGTGGGCACTCACAGTTCAGTACCCATGCTTTAGCACTGGTGCCTGTTAGTTCAGACTGATGTTTTCTCTGGCTGTACCTCTTCTGCTTCTTCAAACCTTAGGAAATACTCAGGGAAAAGAGATTTCACAAACTGATCTGTTCTGCTCCTCAGGACACTCATTTTCTGTTAGAAGACCTCTTAATTATTTTAGATTTTTTTAAAGGTTTTCTATCTACGCTTTCCAAAATCCACTGAGAAGATGTTAGCCTGAACTGAAACAAGAATAATTAGTAACACTTTGCTTTCTTATGTTTATTATTAGAAGTGAAGATAATGGAGAGTGGAAATGAGTGTTCTTTTATTCATGTTGGTGGCCTAAGTTCGTCAGTGTCAGAGGTATGCCTGTTCTTCCTTACATAATAGTAGTAATGTTTTGCATTTTCTCTGAATTCTTTCATACTATACATTTGTAACCAAATACGCTTCTATTTTGTAGGGTGATTTAAGATCACATTTCCAGAAGTATCAAATTTCTGACACTCTTACCTCTGTGGTTTCTAGTAACTACAGGTATATTAATATAAGTTTTACTTGTTTCAGACTTTTTTTCTGTCAAACTAAGTGAATGATGGGAGAGAGGAGGGCGTTGTTCATTAATTTGTTTCAGTAATTAATGCAGCTACAGATAAGTTGACAGAAACTTGTCATTCCAGACAGCTTCTCATGAGAAGTTAAGGAGTCTGAAATTTTCTGTGTAGTTTAATGGAGATACAGTTAATATTCAGAAGATGAGAACCATCATGTGTTTTACTTAGTTTCCTTTTTTTTTCTTTTTTTTTCTTCTTTTTTTAATTTCATGCCTTAGAAACACATTTCTTTCCTTTAAAGACACTAATAAAGCAAAGTTAGCTGTAGAGGAAATGAACCAGAAAAAAATAAAAGGAAAACCAGTAAGTGTTGAACTTGTAGATACTTCATCAGAGAATAAATATTTGGTTTCCCAAGTACTTACAAATAAGCTTTGGCATGAAAATGAACCTGTTGATAACAGTCAAAGAAATCATCAAGACAAAACACTCGCTTCAGCCTCCAATTCTGTGAAAGCACCTGACGCCACCTCTGCTTCTGAGAAAACGCATCTCCTTCCCATAACTTCTTCAGAAATTTCTTGCTCTTCCCAAGTACGTTCAGAAACAAAGTGCACTGGTCTGAAATCATCTGCTGAAGATTCGGTACATTATTTGCTTGGAGTTAATCAAAAGGTAAATAATTATTACTAAGACTCCTTTTTATGGCAGATTAAGAGCCTTAAAACTTCTTGTTCCATAACATGTTCCATTTAATATATACAGAATAATGTTAGGATAGGAAAACATGTTACGTGTCAGTAATAAATTTCTGGCATGCTGCAGAAGAGTGAGAGCACCATTCATTTGCCCCTCCATCAAATTGTGGTATTCCTTCTTTTTTTCTTAATCTTAAGCCAGTTGGGAACATAGCCATTTGCACTAGATTTTTCATCTTGCTTTTCGCCTGAGTTTCCACTTGTAACACTTTTTTAATGTGAATATCTTGTGATTTTATACCAGAAAGATTTTGGGATACTGGAGGGGAAACTCGTGTCTTTTTAAATATACATATAAGGAACATCTTTGTATAAATACAGTATTTTATATTCGGTCAGGTTAGTCCTGGGAGGATAAGGCAAAGTTAGTAATTGCTGGTGTTGGTCTCATGAACTATATAGATATGCTGCCTTTGAGGATTTAACTTTAAATATGCTAGTCCTCTGGGAAATATAAATCAGATTAATTTAAAGTACCAGGAATGTTAGTTACACATAAATGCATGTAGCAGTTTTATTTCTAATTTACACATTGGGTAATGTGGCTGGTTGTATTAGAATATTGATCTGAATCTGTATCTGTCTTTTTTTCTTTTTCCATAACAGGAATATTTATTATTAGTAAAGATAAGCTGTATTACTTGTACAGTACTTAACCCATTCACTTTTTTCTTATTTTGATGCAATTCTAGGATACTGGAGAAAATTTCCAGCAGAAAACATCTGCTCCTTTCTCCACTAATTCATATGATGCCTTTATTTCTCCTAATACATTGAATTTGAGCAGCTTTACCAAATTAATGAAGAAACTTCAAGAAATTCATCCAGAGGCTAGCAGGTGAGAGTATTTGGATTTAATTTCTGCCCTGATTTGTAATGGATCCAATATCCTTAGTAACTAAGTGCCAAATGTATTGCATAAAATGTGATCTAAACAGTTATTCCTTTTATTCATATAGAGACAAAATTGTGGATGCTCTGCTGGAGGTGAGGAGAAACAACAAAGGTATCCTAAGTGGCTTGTCCATCAATTCTATTGCAGAAAGGACCTCTGCCATTCTAAGGAAGTCGATGCCCAATTGTGGGTGGGAAAAGCAATGTAAATAAGTGAGTATTCTAGCCTACAGAAGTATATTGAAATAAAACCACTTGAATTTGTGTAGCTGTCTAGCCTGACTAGATTAGTGAGTAATCTAGTATGAAGCTCTGCAAGTACCTGAATGAATCCACTGAAACAATGGTTTCTAAGGATTGTTAGCTGTTTTGCAGAACATCTGTAAACAGATTGGCTTGCTAGCTTTACACACTCTATAAAACTTGGTGTACTGGGGGTTCTATTATGCAAACTGTTTTATTGATTAACTTAGTGGAGAACGTCGTCACACATACTCTGTACAAGGGTGACACCTAATGGCCAGTCCTTGTGTAGCATTTCATAAAGAAATCCCGGCGTAGGCTCAGTTTTGGTTTAAAAATAGGTGATTTCTGTCCTATACATGAGATTCAGTTCTGGACTGGAAATCTAAGAGTAAGATTGTATGTCTTTTAGTTTTTTCATGTTAAAGGAAATCTTGCATGATGACACAGCACTGGATGCTGCAGGAAGCTGCAGCAGGCTGAACATACTGAAACCACAGCCCAGAATTCCAGGGATGCGTACATATATTCTCCTGTAGGAGACATCCTTGAGTTGGCGCTTGTTTCAGTTTCCTACTAAGCTTGGTATTCTGCTTGCTTTTAGGGCTGCTAGCAGTGCCACTGCCAGGTTTCCCGCACTGTCCGGTATGTTCTTAGCAATGTTCCAGCTTTGCTTTTGCACACAAACACAATCTGTATGATATTTATTCTTCTGTAGTGTTTCTTCTCCAAACTGCACCAAATTCTTAATGCTCTGGTTTTGGTTTCAAAGCTCCTGTTTAAAGGATGTCAAGTAGTCGGTTTTAATTGATACTGCCTCTTCCAAGACAAGTAGTATTCATGCTGATAGTTTTACATATCTCAAATCTTTCCCACCCATTGAACGTTGCTTAGACTAAATTCTCCTGGTCAGGTGCCTATGCATGTGTTACTGTAGTGCAGAAGTAAACCGTAACACAGCTTGAACTTGAACAGAACAGCTGAGCGTTACACAGCAGAACTATAACAGAAGTAGAGCAATTCTGCCCAGTAAGACAAAGCAGAAGCCTGGGCTAGAAAAGTTTCCATAGATGCATTAAATATACAAACAGATGCTTATAGTTCTTGTTCTGGGAAGTAATATCAGCAACTAGAAAAGTTCTTCAGAAAGGCTGACTGTAGGTTGTGCTGAGTACACAGAGACATAGGATAGGATTTTAAATACAGCACAAGATCATACTTCCCATAGTGATGAAGAGGATGATAGCATCTCAACCAATAGGCATGTTTGGCTGAGTTCCTTTTGAAAGGATTACTGTAACATAAGTTTGTTAGTTTGGCACTTGGCTGCCCTGTGAGCTTTTACAGATGCTACTGTGAAGCAAAATAAAATCTAAAAAAGCAAAGTTTTAATATTAATCTACAGACTGACTTCCACAGGACTGGAGATATGGACATAAACTCATTAAAAAAATAAATCTTACACTCAAAAATAGTTAGTAAGGTTTTAACATCCTCAAATGTGTTGTGCTTTCCTTGTCAAGTGATTTTTTAAATTTTTTTTTTAAATGGTGTGTGGGCTTTACAGTTGTGTTTGTTCCTATGATAGTATTTTTTCTTCTGTTGCTTTGCTAAAGAGATGATGACTTATAACAATTTTTACTTTCATCACGAGGGAGCTGTGAAATAGCCAAGTCAGTAATAAGTAATGGGGAAAAAGAATTCTTGTATTTCCAAAGTAAGAAACAAGTATGTAATATGTTTAAGAAAAGATGATTCTGCTCAAAGCTCATCTATGCTAATTCTGGTATGTGTGTAGCTTCAGTCTTTCCTGAAGGGTAATTGTCCACTGAGAAATACCACCTCGGAGCCTTATGTTCTTGCAAACTGATGAAATGTCCAGAGTTGTACAGATAATACTCTTATGTCAAGCTGTATTACATACTATTCAATGTATAACAACTTAAATTCAAGCTTTAAAGTAAAGTACAATATAATCTTGCTTTTATTCTTTGGCTGACTTAGCCCAGAGTTGGACATCTGAATATTTATAGATCTTGTATATTTGTTAATTTTGAAGTAACTTCATTAGAAATGGAGGGTCAGGTTTTGGACTGGAAAGTCCTTTTATTCTCATTAGAGAGCAGCACGCTTAACCTTTTTCTGTTTTCTAAACCTCATGATAGGCAGCAGTTAATTGAATTAATTAAAAAAATGACCACCAGATATGTTTTGTTGCACAAAGATTATATATTTTATTTTACTGTAGTCATTTCTTTCATGTGATTCTTGAAGCTAGGAAACCTCACTCTCCTGTGTATTTCTGCAGTACATAGCAAAATTATTATAGATTCTAGTGGTTTTCCGGGGTGTTAAAACTGCTGATGTTCCTTTTATTTCAGTTTGAGTGTGTACATGCAAAATTTACCTGCTGCTTTTTTGTGTGTGTGTGTTTTGTTTTCTTTTTTCTTTTTAAGTAGATGGCTTTCCGATTATGAAGAATCAATCATCTCCTTTTGGAAGCTTTTTGCAACTTCTGTACTCCAGCTTGTTCCGAGATTGTATTGTGGGTTTTGTTTGATTTATTTCAGCAGATCTTAATGAAAACTCATGTAGCATCACTGTATCACATGCAGTCTTATCCAAGAGAATATAACCTGAAGGTCAGTTTGAGGTGTTTTTCTGTTTATGCAGATACTCAGTGATTCCTCCCGGTTTTGTTGTTCCCCCATAGTTGGTTCAAGCATTTCAGCATGTTTCTCTAAGGTAGAAAGATCACACTTCAGTGAAGCAAGACTTCTGTAATACCAGCAGGGCTTTTCTAGGCTGAAGTGCACAACCCCCCATTCTTGCATGCCACTTAATTAGGCATGGTGGTAGCTGCTAGGATGTTAATAAATAGCCAACACACTTGTGCTTTCCAGATAATCTGATTCTGAATAGTCTGTAGAAATTCCATGTATCCTTTGAATGCGGGGGAGGCAGCGAGGGCTTCATTTTAGAAAACCATGCTTCGGAGCTGGCAGCGCTGGTGGACGTGGTTACATAATCCCGTGCTGCAGCAGAGTCATCTCGTGTCCGTTTTGACTCAGAAGCGTGTTGCAGACTGCAGAGTGGTGGTATGGCCAAACGTTTCCTTCAGGATGAAGCCTAGATTTTACATTTTTATTTATTTATTTAATTTTTAACCCCACCCTACCCCCCCTGAACATGGCATTTTGTTGTCTTATATTCCACTTCTGTTGCTGCAAGCAGAGGATAGGCTTCTAAATCTTTTTTTGTGTCCCATGGTCTGGTATAGTGGGAAGGACACACTTGCTGAGATTTTTAGTTTGGGTTGGTACAGGGGGAGGAAGAAAGCTGGGAGCATTCAGTCTTTCATGTTTG
Source organism: Aviceda cuculoides (assembly GCA_035590195.1). Classification (NCBI taxonomy): domain Eukaryota; kingdom Metazoa; phylum Chordata; class Aves; order Accipitriformes; family Accipitridae; genus Aviceda; species Aviceda cuculoides. Next base: position 16,269,020 of record JAVJGG010000061.1, read on the forward strand.
CTTGTGTTGTTACTGTACAGAAGAGGTCTAGATTTTAAATCCTCTTCTGGTAAATGAAGGAAAGGCAGCTTAGGTGTGCGTGTCTGGTCAGAGGGCGAGGAGAATTATCCTTGATTGATGTGGACAGGCTCATGCTGTGATATAGCATGACAAGGCAGTACATTGCTGCTGTCCATTGCTGTCTCTTTGTTGTACTTCGTTCTAGATCCCGGCTGCATTTGCTGCTGAAAATAGCAGCCTTACTTACCTGCAAATAAAGGTTCAAATTCCTTCTTCAAAAATTCGTGTGGGTGTTTTACTGTTTTCGGATCTCATCTGTTCCCTCTCCTCTTAGCAGAACCCCTGTCTGTAATGCTTTCAGAGCCCCAGCCTCGTCTTTGACAGCCAGTACTGTAAACTTGGTCCTGAAGGTGCAGGTGAGGCCTCAACATTGGTTTCTTTCCTGTTTGCATCCCGAGGAAAGCTGCCGTAGGCTTTGCTCTGCCACATTATTAACAGTGAGTGCTGCCCTTTGTGTTCCACAGACTTGATTCTGTAATTAGTCGGGTGTTACTAATAGTTTAGGATAGAACTGGCTTTCTGGCATGCAAGCTGTTTTGTTTCTCTTGGGAAAGCAGAAACGGGTACAATGTGAAACACTCAAGTTAGCATGCCGTGTTGTTCATTCAAGTTTTCTTGTTTCCTGTTCTTACAATGTGGGAGAACCAGTTTGTGGGGCAGTGACCTCCCTGCAGCTGGAGCCCTCGCCCACTGGGATGATACCCTCCTAATGGCGTATCCTAATCCCCAATGTGCTCCCGAAGAGCCCAAGCAGGCAGTCTCACGTTCAGGCAAGGCCAAAATTTAGCTATCAGCTGTAGGTGGAGCTGTACTAGCTCAGTTAATGATTTTCCAGTCAGTTAAAAAATAAACCCTTAAAACATTTATTTTCCTCGCATTTCATCCTCTGTGTTCACATTCGGCGCTGTAAAAAGAAAGGGAAGGGATGGCTTTCAGCCTTAGACTAGAGCGAGGCGCCTTCGGCGGAGATGGAACAAGGGCTAAGGAAAACGCGTGAGAAAAAAGGATTTCTGGGTGCCTTCCTCCCGAACCGTCTCTGGGCGCCCACCTGCCCATTCCAGCGTGAGGAGAAGGGAGAGAGCGCTGCCTGCCCCGGGCACGACGGTCTCGCCTAAAGCCCGCCGAACTCACGGGGGTTACCTGCCTTCGGTCCTGCCGCCTTCTGCCGAAGCAAGGCGTCGCTCTGCGGCGACGGCGGCCGCCCCGGGCCCGGCCGGGGGAGGCAGGCGCGGCCGCTGTGCTCCCCCCCTCCCCGCCCCGCCTTGGCAGGCCCCGTGCGGGCTGTCCCGCGGTACCACCGGGTCCCCTCACCGTCGACGACGAATTTCTGGGCGTAGCGCTTGAGGTTCTTCCTCTTGATGGAGCAGAAGCTGGGTGGGAAGCAGCCCTCGGCCAGCAGACGGTAGATGTCCTCGAACTTGCTGCTGGGGCCGCAGGACTCGGCCGCCACCACCTCCTCCTCGGCCACCTGCAGCGCCGAGTCCATGGCCAGCATAGGCCGGGCCGGGCCAAGACGAGACAGAACAGGACTGGACAGGACAGGACAGGCCGAGCCAAGACGGGACAGGCCGGGCCAAGACGAGACAGGCCGGGCCGGGCCAGCCCGGGCCCGGCCGCCCGCCGCCACCACCACCGGCACCATACCACCCCTTCCTTCCCGCCTCCGCCGCCCCCCAGCCGCCACCATGCAGGAGCTCATCGCCAGCGTGGACCACATCAAGTTCGACCTGGAACTGGCCGTGGAGCAGCAGCTGGGGGCGCAGCCGTTGCCCTTTCCCGGCATGGACAGTGCGTGCGGGCAGCGGGCGCTGCGGGGCTCCTTCTTCCCCGGGGTGCTCGGGGCAGGCAGGCTTTTGTTGCCTGTCCGGGGGTGGGTCGGGGGGGGGGTGGAGGGAGGGAGGTTTGAGGGGGTCTGAGGGCCTTGCTCAGGTCTCCTGCGTAGGTCCGCCCAACTTCTGCGCTCCCTGCGAGGTTTCCGTCATAATCCGGGTGTTTGCCTTTCCTACTTAAGGAAGGCTGTAGTTAATAGCCAGCCAGGCTGGAAAACGAAAGTTGAGGCATTATCGTGAATAAACATCACTGTTTTGCGCTATACTTTATTATTTTCTTTCATTCCCTTTTGATAGATGAGGCATTGTGATGGCAGGGAGACTTCATCTTTAGGTATATCCCTGGCCTGGTCTCTAAACCTTTTCCTCCAGTCTAATAATCTGGCACGGGTAGTCTTAGGGGACTTGGCGTTTGCTAGAATTTTCTCGCCAGGCTACTAAACTTGTGTTTTAACTCCCTCAAACATTGTGGTTTCTGTTGGTCAGGATCAGCAAGGGATAACACACTAATAGTGGTTGTTTCAGGCTGTTCTGGTCAAAAAAATCTAAGACTCTCATTGCCAGGACTGTAAATACAGGGTTCACTGTCACGATTGACTTAACAGCACAGGAAAACCCAGTCAACAAAACCTAAGTATCTGAAAAGCAAAACAAGCACCTCTGCAAATTCCCCTTGGTGTCCCCCAAGAAGAATACAGGTATTTGTGAGGGCCAGACTTGAAGAAGGAAATTACGCGGGAAGGTGAATTCCCCAAACCAAAATGCTGTTTTTCTTTTGATGTTGAGGACCAGAGTGTCTTGGTGGGGAAGGAAGTATTTTAACAGTTGTCACAAAACTTTGTTAAAATGAATTATGTTTCTTTGTTCTCTCTGCAGAATCAGGTGCAGCTGTCTGTGAATTTTTTTTAAAAGCAGCCTGTGGAAAAGGCAAGTAATATTTCCAATATGATTAGACTCAGTGGGGGGGAAAACTAGATTTTCTAGCACTGTCTACAGTACTCTTCTTTTTTGTAAAGATGAGGGGATAACCTAGATAGAGGATAAAACGGATGGATGTTGGAATAACTGCAGCAGTTGTGAAACAATGGTGGTTTTTTTAAGAAGTTGGGAGGTGAATAAAAAAAGCTACCGGTAAAGGAAGGCTTGAACTTACCATGTGCAGACGTTGGTGTGGATGTGCCTATATTAGCTGCTGTGATTCGTGGTTGCCAGAATTAAGAGCTGGAGACTATGTTGCTTAGCTCGTTAGAGGGTAACATAAGACTTGTCTGGAACTCCCAGTTTTGCTATTGCCACTAAAGGCTGAATTCATCAGAAAAAGTGATGTCTTCTGAAAGCCCTCTTGCAGAGAGGAATAAAGTGTTGCTGTTGCCCTGTGCTTTCTTGTGCCGCTGGTTTTAATTGTTCTTTTTTGCCTTCTCCTTGCCCCATCCTTCTGCAGGAGGCATGTGCCCATTCCGACACATCAGTGGGGAAAAGACAGTTGTTTGCAAACACTGGCTACGAGGACTGTGCAAAAAGGGAGACCAGTGCGAGTTTCTGCACGAGTATGACATGACCAAGATGCCTGAGTGTTACTTCTACTCCAAATTTGGTAAGGGGCATTGTAGCTCCTACTTAGTGTTCCTTGCTGGCGTGGGAGTCTAGTGAAGAGGATCCTGATACATCCCTCTCGTCCGTCTTCAGAGCATTACAGTTCTTCTGTGTCCGATGATACCGTTAGATTGTAATTTTTCAGATCTGCTTAGTCCTTCACCTTATTATCCCCCCAAATTTGTGACTTATCGTAGATGTCTTCTCTCTCAAGAGCTTGTCCCTTGGGGGAAGAGGGGGGAAGTTCCAAGTTTTTACTGGGTTTTATGCCTTATGTTCTGTTTTGGGCATGAGATGAGTAGGCTGAGCAGTTGGTCTTTGCATGACTTTTATTTTGGGGAGTTAATGAGCAGCAGAGGGCATGGGGGTGCAAAACTTTTATGCACTTGCTTTCCAGCTCTGGAGATCTGGACATAATGAGGCAACTTGCTGTCAGAAACTTACAGTCTTGTAGGTTTCCTTGGATTGAGGTTAGTGCGCAATTTGTAGTTTCTCCACGCTTCTGGTGCACTAAATGTTTGGTTTTTGTTATCATGACTGCTCTTTCAAATTTAGTTTCTGCATTGTTTTTAAAAGCACACATAAATAAACCAGTCTGGTAGAACTTTACTCACCGGGGGTGAGTCCTTGGTGTTCTTCATCTAGGTTAAGGCAGGCAGTAAGACTGTTGTGCCTGAACTTATAAATGTTGGTAACAGCTTTGTGGGAGCTACATGATCCAGGTAATGTTTTGAGAGTCATTTGATCTCGAACCTGCACAATTGACTAAGAAGTGTGTTTGCCTTTGGTACAGGGGAATGCAGTAACAAAGAATGTCCATTCTTGCACATTGACCCGGAGTCTAAGATCAAAGACTGTCCCTGGTATGACAGAGGCTTCTGTAAACATGGTATGTATGTCACACAGTTGCTGCTTCTGTGGCTATTAATCAAGGGTAGGGTGTTGCTATTCTTTCTTGGCGTGATCTGCTTGTGTACCTGCTGCTACTGACTGCTGGGGTACGTGTATGTGGAACGTGAACTACTGAGCTTTGTGTTGCAGGTCCTCTCTGCAGACACCGACACACTCGAAGAGTCATTTGTGTGAATTACCTAGTAGGATTCTGTCCAGAGGGGCCTACCTGTAAATTCATGCAGTGAGTATGCTTCCAGGCTTGTCCTGTGATCTCATGTTTCCCTTGTAATCCAGTGTATGTCAAACGAGGCTGCTCCAGTGCTTCCCAATGGCTTTGGAGATTTGGCCAATGTTTAGTTCGTTGTACAGATTTGAGGATATGGGGTAGTGCCTCTTCAGGGAGTTACCAGTAAGACTCTAGAGTGGTGATTGGATGCCACCAGTGCAGTGGGATCACATGGGTTTACATTCCAGAATACTTTACAGGTAGAGGGATGTGCTACATACTGGATTGTCATTTTTGTATATGTAATTGCTGAGCATCAGAATGCGAAGAGGAGTGGGGAGAGGGAGGTCTGTTTCCTGTGAGCCAAATTTAATTGGCTGAATGTTTGTTTTGTTGTTTGGAGTTACTTGACTGAGCTGATGGTAAAACGTTGGCATATGATTTGAGAATCAATTTTCTTGTTTCCATCTAAACCAGCCCTCGGTTTGAACTGCCAATGGGAACCACAGAGCAACCACCACTGCCTCAACCGACACAAACACAGCAAAAGGTACACAATTCCCCTGCCTCCCCTACACACCCACCCTCAAAGCATTTCCCACAGCGCTTTAAAAGAGGGTATATTGTCTAGCGGTCAAAACTGGACACCTGGATCTGGTTTGCTGGAAAGTCTTGGAGAAAGACTCACTGAATGAGGGAAAACCTTTCCTATTTTACAACAGGGTATGATAGTCTTCCGTAATTAAGAACTTGGAGACAAATCCTAATAAACCGCAAAGCACCGTCCCTTCTCTTTCCTCTTCCCAGCCCTCTAATGTCCGCTGTCTGATCACAATGGACTGCTGCTGCCTTTGTCCTGGGACTGTGGTGTTTTGCTTTGTTCTGTTGCTCCCCTCGCCTTGGTTAACCTTCTCAGTCATTAGTACTGTCCTCCAGCTCAGAGGCCAGCAGTGGCAGTTCTGTTGCTTGGAGCACTGCCTGGAAGGGAGGGTGCTATGCAAGAATTAAGCAGTGAGCAACCCCGAGTGCCATTATGATGATGAAAGCCCTACAATTGCTCCAACTTTACGTGGAGATGTAGTCACAGAACGCTCCCACATTACATAAGCACATCATACATGCTTGTGCAGCAATCTGCTAGTTTTTGTAATCCACGTGACATCTCTCAGGGACAGCAGTGGTATTTTAGCAGCCTAAACCTACTCTCTAAATCTGCTTTCCAGAGAAAAGCAGGATCTCTGGGCTTTGTAAGCCTCACTGCTTGATTTCTTGTCTCTGGTGCTCCAGCTGGCAGACCACCCACACACAGATTTGGAGGAAAATTGATCATTTGATATATGGGGTTCTCTTTTCCCTTCTTAACAAAACAACCACCATAAAGGTCTTTATCCTCGATGCACTTAAGTCAGAACTCTTCTCCTAACCAACAGAGGACACCCCAAGTCATTGGAGTCATGCAGTCTCAAAATAACAACACTGGGAACAGAGGACCCCGGCCATTGGAGCAGGTCACCTGCTACAAGGTAATTCAGAGGGGAGGGAGATGAGGAGGGAAAGCAGAGGGTGCTAGATTTAAGAAGTACAGAGTGCACGTCACCTGGACTACGCCATGCTGCTTTCCTGCTGGTTGCTTGTCACGGGCAAAGGAACACAGGGTGTTGGTCCTGCAAAAGGTTTTTTTGCTGTGTAAACAGGTTCATGAAGTGTGCGCTCTGCTCAATAGACATTGCATTTTGGTGCGTAGATACAGCTGTGGGAATTGGCATTGAGTTCTGAGGCCTCTAGGTCACTGGTTTGCCAGCTCACGGACTTGCTGTGACAATTAAGGCTGTTATAGGACAGACTTTACTCGTCTGCTAATAAATAGGAAACCTTGCCACAATGACAGTTAAAGGAGGCTGCTGAACTGTACATTTCAAAGTGAGAGTTAATACTAGTTTTGTCTCATGACTTAATTTGCTTACACTTGGTGACTGTAGAAAGATTTTCATCTCCCCTGTTAGCCTGGAAGGTCATTGCAAGTAACAGAAATTTAATATGCAAAGACTGTTCAGCATTTCAGCTGTAAATGCACCCTGTTGCTGTCAAACCAAGGAATGAGCTATTCACCTCGGTTGCTCATTAAGGAGCACCAGTAAAACTTTGACACATTGAGCTTCCATCTCTTTATTTTTCCACAAAAGCTCCAACCCTAGCCACTAGAAAAGGGCAAAGAATCTTCCTGTCCCATCAGCTTTGACAGTTACATCGTTGTACATGCCAACTTCTGGGCTTTAGTGCTTGTTTGGGTAAAAATTACTGTGATTGGACAGGGATGTTAAGTAGCTGAATCCATTTCACTGAAAACCTTTAATAGCTGCTTATTATTTTAGCTGCAAGTAAATTACATATCTGGAGCATGCTGTTGCACGAGATCCTGGCATTTGTCTCTGGGCTTGAATAGCTTCAAGGTGCAAAGTCGCGAATCTCTTGTTCAGATGCATTTTTCTTTATCTAATTCAGGATAGTCGATCAGGAGAGTCCCCGTAGATCTCTGGTGTAGTGCTTATCAGAGGGAGTAGTCTTGGAAGCCTCCAATGTTGAAATTCTTGTGTGTTACAGCCCTTTGTTGTTCGTAGCGGTGCGCTGAGAGCTCTCTCATTTGTAGTGTGTTATAGCAACACGGCATCAGGTTGCTCTCGGTGCAGAAGCAGCTTTTGCTCCAAGGAGTGGAAATAGCCCATAAATGGTGTCCGTTGTGACACCATGTTTCATTTCACCTGCTAAATGCTGCATATATTCCATATGCGGAAAAGCTTCCAAATCGGGACAGTTGCCGGCTAAGGCAGCTAGAGGAAAACAGCTGTAAATGTGTAATAATTCCTCTCTCTCTCTCTCTCTCTTAGTGTGGTGAAAAAGGTCATTATGCCAACAGATGCACCAAAGGACATCTGGCCTTTCTCAGTGGACAGTGAAAGAGCAAAACGAAGAGCACAAGGGAGCTATTAACACTGAGAAAAGGTTTCTGCCTAGCACTATGTCTTGAACTATTAATCAGGTTGTTTTTTAATGCCATTACTGAAAGAACTGGTCAGAGGCTGGCTGCTGCTAAGCAACATTTTTGTAACTGTCCACAACTTTTTTTTATGTTTTAACCTTTTTAAAATAGATTTTGGCCTCCACCTATTTTCATTGAGCCCTTGTGAAAGGTAGATCTAAAAGCCAACAGATACGCAAACCCCTCACCGGTGCAGCAGTCTACATAAATGCATCTTATGCCAGTGTTTTCTTTAAAGTGTTTTCCTTCTGCCACTTCTCTTTGGAGAACCTGCAGCGTTTCAGCCCTCCCTGTGGAAGCAGGAAGACTGACTGGGAAAGTTAATGCTTGAAATGCCTTCCCTTCAGTGAGGAAGCAGGGATTCTGCTGTCCTGTAGCTCTTGAAAAGCAACGTTGTGTTCCCAGGTCCAGCCTGTTGTAGTCGGTAAGCTTGTCCTGGTGGCTGACTTAACACATCATGTACATCAGGCTGTAAAACTCTCGTCCACGTGCTTTGTTTCTGTGCTTCTTGCTATACTGAAGGTTAGAAATTAATCTTCTGGGTGAGAACCGATCAAGGGGAAAATAAATTGGCATCTCTGTGGTTAGCCAAACAATAGGAACAATGATTGTAGGAAAGCCACAACTGTGCTCATTTTCCATTTGCAAAAAGCCATGAGGGAAATGAACACAGCTTGAAGAGTAGGAATAGAAGAGCCTTGTCTCGGCCCCCCCATCGTCCAGCTCACACTGAGCAGGTATTTCCATAGCCTAGAGAAGACCAAGAAGTGGAGATGTGTATTCTTAGAGAACACTGCTTTTAAAAGCGGTAGAGCATTCTTCTGAGAGCAATTTTTCCAAGCCAAAACCCATTCATTTAGTGAGAAGACTATTTCAAAAGGGCCAATGATAAAAATGTGAATTAAAAAAAAAAGTGCACCTACAATGCGAGCCTTATTGATTCTAACCCATCTTTCATGTGCTGACTGCCTTTATACTTTGTTTTTATTGAAATGTACTGATGGAAAAAGGTGGCTGTGAATTTTTTTTTTTTAAGAACAAGGTCATATAACTAGATTAAGAGAAGTGACCAGAGCCTACGTTGGTTTGAATGACTGTGGTTATTTCACTGTGGGGAGTTGGAGTCAGTCAAAATAGAAGTTTCAAGTCTAAGTGACTATGGTATGACAGACCATCAGACACTTCTCACAGTGGCCAAACTTCGAGATGCATTATCTGTGTTTAACTAGGCACGTGTAAAAGGAACTAAGACACTTCCCCATCTAGTTCAGGAGTTTCTGGTCTTCACAATCTGAACAGATGTTTTCTGAAACTGAAAGCTTTCCTGTTACCAGTGAAGCTCTTGAGAGATTCTTCATATCCCTCAAGAAGTGGTTTCCACTCTCCCTCCTATTCAGAAAAGGATCCTGCAGGCTGTACCTGCAACGCCCAGCTGCAGTTGCAAGTGTCAGCAGGTAGTGTTGGGACAGCGGGATGCACTTGCTTAGGGGGGTGCAGGAGGAAGGTCCTCGGCGAGGGCCAAACCCACAGATGCTTCTTTAAGCTCCATTTATCCACACTGTGTCTCCTGTTAAACTTCTCACCGCTGCGGTTTAAGTCAAGAAGCAAAGCCTTCCTTCATTTTAACTTCATGGACCTTTGTTATATTAAAGTTCTTTTAAGCTCATACCCATTCAGAATAACCGTCAAGCTTATTTTAGCAATGAAAGTAGGTAGAGTTCTGATAGAAATTTTGGGTTATCAGAGGTAAGAAGCATTAGCATCCCAGTGACAGAATGGGAGTTGCAGACCACCTTAAAGCTAAACCGATCTCCTCTCAAGACAGTGCTCCAAAATGATTGAAAACTGCCCAAACACCTCCAGTCCCCAGGTGACAGCCTGAGAAACACATGGCCGCACCAACAAGCCACCTAAAGCTCAGATATTCTTTCAAATCAAAATATTACCTCATTTCAGCTAGTTGTCCAACTTGTACATAATGGCCGTTATGATGCAAACCAATGCTTTTTTTACTTTTATTAAGCAGTTAAATAGGAATTGATTGTAATAGTTTTCCCCAGTTCATTATGTAACCCAAGTAGCAGATGTTTTCCCAACCATCTCTGAACTTAGCCTTCAGGGCTGAAAGTCTAAGATGACAAACTCATTTGCACAGTACAATTAACAAGCCAGTTATGAGAGTGTCAGCTCAGTAAACGTAGCGTGTATGCACTTTATTATTGGTCATAATAGTACAGTTTTTAATAGGAATAGTTCTGATGTCTTCTGTCAGGGTCACTGTTCCAGTAGCCAAGTCTGTTCAAGAGCTGTACCTTCACTTTCTGAAATTCACACTTCAGTGGTACTTCCTGTGGCGGTCATGCTCTGTATCATTCAAAGTAAAGCAAGTTAATTTTACTGAAGTCACAAGAAAAAAAAAACACCACACCTGAAGTTACAGGAAAAAAATCACTCCACAAAAATCAGAGCACGTAGTTTCTACGTACTGTCAGGTCAGACAGGCAAGAAGATCTACGTTTTCTTTGTCACCAAGAAAATATTGGCCATCTGATAACTTACTGAGTAAGCATTCAGGTTCCCTATGGCTAAAAGAAGTTTGCTTGCCCACAGTCTTGGATTCGAGCAGCAATGGTTAGCATAGTCTTTAATTTTATTTCTAAAAGCAGCAGCAGATTGTTTTCCTTGCGCTAAGCAATCTTTCAAGCTGCACTATACACGCTCAGCCATGTTGCTTTTACTTACTCAGGTGACTGTAGCTCCAGATGTAGCTGACAACAACGTAACCAGCAAGCACCATGGAGATACCACCAAGCCCCCCTTTCTTGACGTTGATATATTTATTGTAGTATCTGTCGTAACCTGTGTAGGAAAAAAGTTTTCATAGCAGCCAGGTGAGCTGCATATTTTTCTGTCTCAGAAAGAAGCAGATGGGTTTCACAGAACTTCAGCAAATTGTTTCTAATGAAACATCTGAGGGTCTCTGAAGCAAGTCTGAGAGAAGGCAACCTCTGTGTTAGTTAAGCAAGGTGAACTCAAGTTAGTAGCACTAAGCCCTAAAAAAAGGGGGGGTAGGGAAATCCAATTAGCATTTTTCCCTAAACATTATTGTGACCTTCATGAGCTCGAGTTGCTTTGGAATTATCTAATTCTTTGGAATTATCCAATTCTTTCACACATATATACATTATGCAGACACTTGCCTTTGATATTGTGTGTTTATATCTGCCTGAATGCCATATCTGTACAGCAAAGGGCATCAGTCAAAACTTTTGCCAAGTGATCTGTAAAAGCCCTGCATCCTTTCTTACCATCTTTAGGGATCACTTGCTCTTTTTTTAAAATTTACTTGTGATGTTGGGAAACCTCAAGATTTTCAACAAGTAGGCTGAGGACTAAGGTCACCACATTTCCTCTTTATACCAGAAGGAATACTGAAAACAGACCTCTGGTGGATAAAGCCCACACCAGAAACAAATTTACGGATGGGAGAACAAGACACAACAGGAGGCACTGTTCTGGAAAAGCAAAAATCGCCCCGAAACAGCCCCTCTACTGCCGGATCCCCCCTGTCACGGCCAAGATCGGCTCCAGCAGCCAGAGATGTTTATGCACTGATCTGCCTAGCTCCGTCAGAAGGAACTCGCACCCTCCAGGTCACGGCCGGCCGAGGGGGTGCGAAGCTGTTTCGGCAGGGCGGGCGGGCCCCCTCCCCTCAGCCCACCTCACCTCTTCGCAGGGCCCCCAGGATGCCATTGGGGGTGAAGTCTCTCATGGCCAGCCAGGTGGGCAGCTGGCCCAGCTTCACGTCCATCAGCTTCATGTCCTTGAGAAGAACTGCGGCACAGAGAGACAGACAGCCCGGTCAGAGGGGAAGGGAGGGAAAGAGCCGCGGTCACCTTGGCGGCCCGCCTCACTCACCCGGCGGCTGCGCCATCTTGCCGCTGCTGCTCTGCGCCGCCGCGGGGGAAGGCGGGAAGGGGCGGGCCGCTGAGGCTCACGGGAGGGCGGTCAGGCGGGGTTCCCGGATGTTGGGGCGGGTGGCGAAGGGCTGGCGCCATGTTGGGCGGGTGGCGCTGAGGAGGTGTTGGCCGCGGTGTCGTCTCGTCCCCTCCCCGTCTCCTCACCGAGGGGGGGTCGGTTCCCCAGTGGGGGCTGCACACTTTGCCTCAGTTGCCACAGGCGCTGCGTCGAGGCCTGTGCGGCTGGGGGCCTGTCACAGGGCTGGGGGCACCCTGAGAGGTTTTCCCTCCTTGTCCTGCTCCAGCAGGCCTCCTCAGTGGCCGGGACCCTTGTCAGGAGACGCTGGCCCAGCCGACGCTCCGTGACTTGTGCGGGCTGTCCTCCAGTGCCTCAGGGCAGGCCAGCACCTTGCTTCATCCCCGCCGTACGTTGCGGTCTGTCGGGTGCCAGCGCTTGCCAGGGCTGCAGAGGTGAAGGCTCCTGCAGATTGTGAAAACAGCAGAGAGAAAAATTCACAGGTCTTCATCAGCACCGTCATGAGACTTCATCAGCAGTCTTCTGGGGGCTGCTGATGTCCCCACAAATCAACCTTTTCCAGCGTGCTCTGAAGAACTGGCAACTCTTAACACTGTAAATGTGCCTTCACAGATAATATATACTGCAACATACATTTAAATTTGTTATCGTATATTGGAATGTAAGAAGTGAGGGCTTCTCAGACCTCTTCCAGGGGTCACCTGCCCTCTCCTGCAGTCTTCTTAGGTGGCTTCAAGGCGAGAGGAGGAATGTTAGTCTGTATTTTTCACAGGGATTAGGTGACAGGTAAATAATGTACCGTGTGGTCCCATTTCAGTGCCCGCTCAGGACTTTTCCCTGTGGGAATATACTGCATTTTACTACAACTCCCCTGGAAGGATGTCAAAGGCAAAAGGAGAGGCAGGGCCTGGGTATACGGTGGAAGTAAACCTGCATAACCAGAGCGGTGAAAGAGGTACTGAGTGGATAAAGACAACTTTTGCCATCCTGCAATAGGAAAGAGTCACCCAGACCTATTTCTTGTTCCCAAGCGTCTTTCTGGGGGATTTAGCACACACAGCCCCCCAGAAGCCCCCGCCCCGGGCAGACAAAACACCTGCAGAGCTGGCTGTGGTGGGAGCAGGGCGGGTTATGGGGGAGGACTCCAGCAGGTGTCACTCGCACTTAGCAGAATGCAGCTGCTGGAAAGATGCTCTCTATTAGCCTGACCTCTAGAGGTTTTAAAGCGTTATCATTCAGGTTCATAAAATAGTGTCAGGGTTTGTTGTTGTTTATTGTGGTGAACGTGAAAAGCAAAGTGATACTGCAGTAAACAGGGAGCAGCCATCCACCGCTGTTTCTGACAGGTCAGCCAGGACCCCACATTTCCTAGATATTAAATCTCCGTCCCACAGAGGACTGTTAGAACGGATCAAAGATGATGAAGACTAAAGTAAGGACACCGAAGGGGGCCCACAGGTCTCCTACATAGTCACTGAGCTACTAATCTCCACAGCTTTTACTTCTCTTAGGTCGCAGAATCTTATTCCACATGCCTTCCTCCTGCCAGTGCAGGATTCTTGCATTATAATCTGTAGGGTTTGTCTTACCTGGTATTGAATGAGTTGAGGCATGGGACCTCTGTTGTCTCAAGAGGTATAGTACTCTGTAATGCATCTTACTCAGAGGCTGGTCTACATGTCTAGCTTCAGCCCCTATTTTACTGAAATTAATTTATTTATATTGAATAGTGCTCTCCCGTAACATAAAAATAAAAGCAGAAAGAATAGATTACCGCCTATTTTTTTCTTTTACTTATTAACAGAGAGTAGGATTAGGGAAGTACAGTGTGCCTGATCACTTGAAGAAAGGGGTCCAAATCTAGTCCCTGTTAAGTGGGTTAAAATTCCCTTATTAAATTATCCTTTATTATATTGTTGGACTTTACCGGTAACTGTCATTTTATTGCTGAAGTGTCCCCTGATGAACTACTATGTTGCCTTTTTACAGTACTTGCATAAAAGCATGTTTCAAACTTGCTTCCCTCATTCTTGCAAGGCAACTTATTTTTTTTAAATAGGATTAGTCATGCAAGGCAGATTAATTCACCTACAGGAAAAAAGCCAATGGTGGGTGCTTCATTTTAAGGAGTTCCCTGGAGAGCAGAAGAGCACATAGAGTTGCTCAAACTGCTTATAGCAAGGTCTGGGGAATTTGGAGTTGTTAGAGTAGGAATGGAAGCTCATAACAAGGATACATCTCCAATGCAATTAGGGACAGCGGTGACCTAAACCTTGGCCTGAACTGCCTGCTCTGGTAGAGTAAGAGAGGAATAGTGCTGCTGTCTTTATGCCATCTTAACTCTGAACCAAGCAGGAAGAGTTAAATGGTGCAGATGTGCGGGAGGTTTTGCAGCACACATTTCCTCCCTTTGACCCGTGCTGCTGGCCAAAATTCAGGGTCTTGTTGGTTGATCCAGAGGGGAGGAGGAGTGATGAAGAAAGGTATTTCTAATGTATTTCTGTTTGCTTACAAGAGTGCTCAGAGCCCTTGTTTCCTGAACACAGAAGAAATCATGCAGTTGAGAGCCAGTTTCCTTGCTTATAGCTCCAGACCTGCTCCAGGCAGCAATGTGACCGCAAATCCCTCTGTTTCTTGTATTCAGTCCAGGTTTTATATCAATGATTGTTCAGGCTCTTTGAAGTTTCCATTCCCTGCCTGTTTCAATATGCTGTCTTTCTGTCTCCTCCTCCACCTGAACTGTATTGTCCATCCACACATAACCTTCTTTCCTTTTAATATCCTACCCAAAACTGTCCTCCCAGAGCCTTCAGGTACTTGAGCAATCTTGCATTGTGGGTGGAAACAGACTTAATATCTCCTTCAGCTACCCTAAATAAAGGAATGCAGTTAAACCTACCAGTTTCAAGAAGGTTTAACCCAACCTATAAAAATAAAAGCCTAATGGAGTGTTGCCCTGAGGTTTTCGTCTTACTGGAGACCCCTCTAGAAAATGCTGTGAAGTTTATCAGTAATGGCATAGAAATAATAGGGAGTACATCATTCAAAAAACCCAGAGTATTTTGCAAAAGACGTCAATAGATACGAAAGAGGTTTCCTTTTTCCAGTAGCAACCGTAACACATAATATCGCAGCTTTCAGTCCAAAGATTCAGTCGTAGCCTGAGTAGTTAAGTAACACTCTTCATTAAAGTTGCTGAAAAGGAGAAGTAAAAAGCATAATACAACCTCCCTCAGACTGTAACATCTTAGAGGCTGGGATCATTTTTTCTGTTCTGTGTGCCACCCTTTGAAAACTTGGGGTCTCACCTGGGCCTGGTGGTCAGTGATGCTACAGTAATATGCAGACACAGTGTCCATAGGTGTGTAAAGTAGCAAAAAGTGGCCTTCAAGAAGGTCAAGATTTACCTAACTGATCCTGCGCCCACTGAAACTGATGACAAAGCACCCAGTGCTTTTAATAAAGGATCAAGCCTACACAAGTGGACAGAAACGGTTCAGAAACCTGAGGTTTGGCACAGGATGCTTCTTGGCTCCTAAACACTTATTTCAATCTGATGTCTTCCCACCAGCACAGGTTAAACGGCTGCAGCCGTCAAGGAGAAAGACAAATCATGGGCTACCAGCACTTCCAGAAGCTCAATGGAGAGACGAATGTTTTATCAACCAGTAATTTGGAGAAAGGTTATGGTCCCAGGTAGCTTGATCCAGTCTGTTGTTTTTCAATTGTATGAACAGTTTGATGTGGTGAGAGCAGGGCAGCTGCTCAGCATAGGTCTCAACCTCATTCATCTAAAATTGTTCTTGCAGTGGAAACCAGACTCCCGAGTTGAATAGGATGAGAAAGGGGTGTGGAGTTTGGAATCTCTTCCATGGCCAGACTTCTTCAGGAAAACACTGAACTGCCTTGCATAGATAACAGCACCTAGGGATTGACCCAGCAAAAGCAGTTGAGAGAGTTAACCTATGATTGTAAGCAGATTGCTTGCTCTGCATTATTACAGAGCCATTTGCCTTAGTCAACCTCAAAACATTTTACAAAGGAGATTGCTTACCAATGATTAATAGTTCAGCACGTAGTTCTTTTCTCCTTCACAGCACTTGAGTATCAGTGCATCTTCATGCTCCTCTGATAAAATGTGTAAGTTAATGTTATGATTATCCTTTCAAGTAGAGAAATTTGAGCCCTGTGTTTAGGACTGGGGAGGGGGAATTCCTCCCGCCTCCTTTGGTCCCATCTTGCTGGCCTTTGCTTATATCTAGTGTCAGCTGCAAAAGCACGTCGTTTTGTAGGTCTTTGATCAGCCTGCTGGTTAGCTAAAAATATACCTGTGGGGAGATAATTACATGCTATCAGTAGTAAAGTGTTGTAAAAACACTTGCAAAACCAAAGCAAGAATTTTCACTAAGTCTGCTGCAGTGACTGCCTGCTTCCCATAGACAAACATGAAAATAAAACCAGGGACCAGTAAAAAACAGTTTCTTCATGCGAAAAAGAGGAAAGACGTACCCACTGGGAAAACCATGGTAGTATCAATCCAGAAGGGCAGGGCTGAACACAGCTTCGATCTGTGTGAGCAGATCTGCCTTCATGAGCATGGGGAAGACTGGTGTGATGAATCCCATATTATTGATGTGTCTGGCTAAGTGTGAGTGGCCCAGCAGGAGGGTTGTACAAATGGGCCTCATATTATCAGGGGAGGATTTGGAGACTACTTAAATTTTGTGACAGAGGCTTAAAAAAAATCACCTTGTTACCATCTTTGAATCCACCGTCAGTTCCTCCAGCACAATCCTTGTACTCTTCCTCCTTTCCCACATTTATGTCTGATGAAAATACTCAGCACTTTCATAGCCTTGCGTGGAAATTGTCTATCTGACCTTTCCAGCTGAATCTGAAGCTGTGTTTGATTAGTTGGTGAGTGAGTTGGTAAGATACCTGCTTCTCCATCTGTTCTCCCTTTTCTCAGTGCTCCTCTGTGGCGCAGCGTGGATGCATGTGTATTTGTTTGCATCATTCTCCCCCCACACGTACCTCTGTGTTTTTGTCGTCATACTTCACTCACAAATGAGCAATGCTTTGCACCAGTCCCCAACTTGCACCAGATCAAATTCTAGCTTTTTCCAAGGTAGTGGAAGTGGCATAACAGATCTGTCTATTCAGGCTAGCCCCATGGCCATGTTATGCTATACGCTCCGCAAGAAAGGATCTTAAAGCCAGGGTGAGACAGAGATTCCTCACTTAAGATCAGCCAAGAGTCGGGTGGGATTTCAGCCACGCGACCCTGACATTCAAGCCGGGCACATGGGCACCCCCCTACCCTCCCCTGCTCTGCAGTGTGAACTGGGAGGTACTGCAGGGGACTGGGAGAGGGGAGCCAAGCTGCAGCAGGGAATATTCAAATGTATTTCATTTCAGGGTGACCTTTAACAGGTGTGGATTTACTGATGGGGAGGGGAGAGGGAAGTAAGCGAGGGATTAAGGGGACTTTACCCTCCCTCCACTTTAAGCACCAGCTTGCACAGCATTCCAGCGCTGTGAGATGCAATTTGTGGCTGTATGGCTTTATATCTTCTGCCTCCATCAGTTCTGGTCAGGGCTGCAGCTGCCCCTGGTCTTCAGCACTGCTGGGGATTCACTAGATGGAATAGTGTACTGCCAGGTGTCTCAGATGTAAACCTGGGGTATGGGGTGGTAGGAGAAAAATCACCCTCTTCTCTGTAAGAATTGGGATTTAACCTATAGTGGAAGTGCCCAGTTCAGGCAAACAAGGTGTGTGGTACATTCCCTGGGTGACTTTGCCTGGAGATCCTCTCTTCTTGTTCTAGCGCTGCTGCATGCTGTTGAACAGCTGCTTTCCTCTAACCCAGTGCCTGCTGCAGTTCGGTGATGGATTAAGGCAACTCTCCATTTTCCTTATCCCTCTCTGAGGGGAGTTGTAAAGTTTAATTAATTACATTTTGTAAAACATGATGAGGTTCTTGGATGATAAATGCTACACAAATGTAGAGTATTTTTTAATGAGCACTGTATGACGGCTGCAACAAAATGCTTGTTTAATCAAACCGATCTGAGCTGCAAAAATCCTCTCCCTGCTGCTATCAGACAGAAGTGTTGCCAAGCACTCTATCTTGCATAGGCTGTTTGCTCTGAGGGTCGCAAGGCATTTTTTGAAACTTTAACAAAATAAAAAGGCAAGGAGTATATGTATATACCTGTACTTTATAGATCTCTCCCTTTATGTATGCAGTTTAGATTATATAACGATACCGCTTAGCAATAGAGAAGGGAAGGATTTGCTAGCAGTGTGGCTAGATGTCATGGCTGCGTGGCAGGGGTATGTATATCTGCTCTAGTTTTGCCTGGCTGTGCCAGGCACCAGAGTTCTGGCACCATATATTTTGTGTTTTACAAGTTTCCCACAGCTGTGGGTATGTGAAATCAGCCTGGCTGCAGCTTCTCTGATACTCTCTCCTAAGCAAACGAGGTTAAAATGAAGTATGGGAATGTCTGTCTTTGTTGTACACTGCAATATAAGGCTATCCACAGAACTAAAGGTAGTTTCCGTAAAGAAAATTGCAGTCTGCTGTAATCGCAAGCAGAGTGTCATTTCTTTTGCTGGAATTTGGTCAGGAAAAAAGAGAGTAGTTTCTTGAGCTAAAAGACCTGCCTTGGGCTACTCAGTGGCTAGAACTTCAGCCTTACACTTCTTCCAGAAAGCTGTTTCTGCTGTTACCGGAATGCTGAAGTGTCAGATCACTGGTGAACAGAGGAGAGACATGACTTGAAGAAGCTTAAAGCAGAGCCTGGAAGAAGCAGTCTATAGATTTCCGTCCAGCGATGACACAGGCCAGTCCTACCCAGCCTTTGGGATCCAAGGATGCTCTCGGCAGAGGCTTCTATGGTTTCTGGCACTGGTGGTGTGGGATTGAAACAGTGGCAGCAATCTGTACTTCACCAGCACAACCATTTCCTTAAAGCTGCCGCTTTGCAAAATTTGCCTTTTCTGGATCTTTGATAATCTCTGCTTCTTTTGGTCAGCTGGAGTTTTCCTTAAGGGGAGAAGAAGAGGAGGAGAATGGCCTCTGTGCAGATATTAGCTGGCTGTGCCAGGAAAGAAAAAAAAGACACAAGAAATGAGCTGTTGAACCCATGGTGATATGAGAGGGATGAGTGAGGCATTGTAGGGAATAACCAACCAATCAACCAATCTCACAAGCAATTTATCTTTCCTCATTATAAGGCAACACCATAGTGGGAGAAATGTAGGGCCATTCTTCAGAAGATTTATTGCCCTGTAGCATCTGCCTGAGAAAACTCTTAAGTGCTGAGTAGAGCAGGAAATTGGAAGTAGATTGCACAACCTGCAATTCAACAAAGTTCTTGGACCTTCTGTAGAAAGAAAGTGCTGGAGTTTCAAAGCTGGCTTTAGATTTTAAGGCTTTCTCTGTCCTGGGAGAAGAATCAGTGTAGGTTTGGTTACAGCTGGTGGAGGCTTTGTCATTTACTGGTCTAGATAATAAAAACATCCCAGAGCGCTGCTTTAACCAGTACAGAGGAAAATACCTCCCAGTGCTGTGATGGATCTAACGGCACCTAAGATGAGTGAACCAAATGCACTTACGTGAGCTGTTGGAGTTCACAGGACCTCTGACAAGAGAGGGTGCCTATGTTGCCTGCCTGTGAACATATCTCTTTACAGCCCTCTGTATGTACAGCATTTTCTCAGAAACCAGCCTCAGGGACAATTATACATTAATAGCTACTTCTTTCAGAAGCAGCCAGCCCTGCTCCTGAGAAACAGCTATTTTCAGGCAGTCTTGTTCCTGAGGAACTGCTATTTTTAGTGAGTTCTATTTCTGAGGCAAAAAAAAGAAGAAGAAGCCATTTCTGTATCCCTCCACCATGGCCCAGACCCACTGGCTGTGGTTGACTTGCATTTCGCAATAAACATTTCCTCTTTACATCTCAGTAGCCTGAAGAAAGTGGTTCTCCAGCCATTACAGAAAGCAGCAATCTGAGCTGGGGCTAATTATGCAGGGAGGGCTTGTGGGAGGCAAAGCTGTGCTCACATACTATAGATTCCATTAGAACGAGTAGGGAGATGTAATGGGGCTCTCCTGGGAGATGCAGGACTTTTAGATACCTAATTTGGAAGTCCGTTCTGGTATCCATTTTCAACATCCCAAGAGTAATGATTAATCCTGTACTCCAGGTTTCTCTGAATCAGTTTGTAGCTGTAGTAAATATGGGCTGAACATGATAACGTCATTGATGCTATGGGTAAATGACTCGAGGCAAGAGGAGCTCGGGTTTTGTGGCCATTAACTCACTGTGCACAGTCATCTGGCAGCGATTTCGACTCAGGAATCTGCAGCTGAGATAAAAGAGGCTCTGTCAGAGCTGAAGAATGTGGTGTTTTGCAATTTAAGTATCTAATATGCTGAAGGCCCCGTAAACGCACCCCGGCAATGCTGTGTTCTCATTCCTGCAGCATCCCAACAGCATGGACCCGGAGATCTTCCGTATGTTCTTGTGGCCATGGCCTTTCAAGGGGCATTCGGTAGATGCAACCACATGAAAATTCCGGTAATACTTTTTTATTATTCCCAGATTTAATGCAAATAGTGGTGTCCTGACGCAAGGGTGAAGTGATTCTCACCATGCTGAAGCTGCCCTGAATTTCAGCAGAGCCTGTGCAAAGTTCATCTCAGGTGTGTTACGGTCTCTTCCCTACAGCTACTTCTGCCTCTGATAGGTGTGCTGCTGAAGGTAACGGGTTTGGGTAACAGTGGCATCAGCAAAGAACATACACTGGCACCATGTTTTGGCAGGTTTGGATATACTAGCAGGTCTTTCCTTGGCGGGGTGTTGCTATCTGGATTCAAGAGAATCAGCAGCTCTAGTCTTTGAACAGGGTCACGGCAGTATTGGAAAAAAGCCGCCCATCCTTGCTCCGGCACCGTTTGCTCAGGGGCTGCTCTCTAAAGACTCTGGCGTGTGTGTGGTCTGAAGGTCACTTTTTCTCGGAGAGAGGCTCTGCTTTCCTGTCTGAGTGAGAAGGGGAGGCTGTTAGCGGTTCAGCGTTGTAAGCAGTTTCCCTCTGCTCTTGTGCAGGCAATACTGATGAACTTGGTCTCTAAGTGAAGATTATTTATTTTGTTTTTAACCCTCTGCGAGAGAGGAGCTTGGTTGTGTTTGTCCTGCAAAACTAGACACTCTGCCCCGCCCCACTTTTTAAAAAATATTCCTCGTATTCTCCCGTCTCCAGGAAAAGTCATTATCTCCGGACAGTTTCTTGAAACCCAATTGCCTTTGTATTCTGGTCATAAGCAGAGCATTGTTCAAAGTGTGAGCGAGCCGTGGCTGCTTTTATCACAACGAGAGCCCATTATTGGCACTTTTCCCTTTTTACTGCTTCACTAGAGAAAGGCAAGCGAAAAATGGGACAGAAATCTAGGAAATGAAGGGTAATTTACAGTTCACAAAGGAGCAGTAAAAATTAATTAACTGTCTGAGGATCCATTCCGACCTGGGCCATGGAGTTTGTGCCAGCTCTTTGCATTGCATAAACGGTCTGTGCTGCGCTAGGCTGCTGAGATCAGGCTTGTGCTGTGAAATTAAGGCTCTTTGCTGAGGTAGAAGTCCTTTGGGCCATGCAGAATGTGTATGCGCGCCTAATTTGGTGTGCCAAAGGGACATGATGGTGCATATAACTCAGGCCATTACATGCTCAACTGGCTACTTATGACGTTCACTATTAGTTGTCACAGTAACTGCTCATGTAAATTACAGATGCAGTTATCCACATAATTTAACACCGAGCTCCTTTGAAAATCCAGGCCTAATTCCTACTCCTTTTCCATTGTCGGTGTCCACATGGATGAAACACGCTTTACACACCATATCCATATGGTCCAATTCCAACAGAGCCCCAGAGGGACCGGGGAGGTGAGAAGACACTGGCCCAGCGGGGCTATGGGCCCGTTTGGTCCTGCTGTGGGATGCGGGAACTGAGCAACTCCAGCATCTTGCCAATCATGTTGCCAGCCCTCCAGTCAAGCCTGAGATCCCCACCTGGAGAAAGAACTTCACAAATCAGAAATGTCCTAAATTGGATCCTTTTTTGGTGCATAATTTTCAAAACTGTAATTTCCATTTGAGAACTATTTGTCCTGATCCTGAGCGTCAGCTGAACTCATTTTTTTTCCCTGTAGTTTAATTTAGGCAGCAGATGCCATCAGAATGTTAATGCCTTCTTAATTCTCACCTACATGCTTTTATTCTTATTAATTTGTTATCTGGGGCTTTAATATTCTATTTTTTTTCCTACTCTGATCAGTTGAAATAATTTGATGGCAGCATTTCAACAGGGCTTGCGATGGGAAAGTGTGTAATGGTGCATCACCAATGTATGTTGCTGTGTATCCTGCAGCGTGCTCAGCTGTTGTACTGTGAGAGCATGAATCATGTGATGGTTTTAGGTGATTATAGATGAGGCCTTACTTATCCCTGCTGTGAATAACTAGAGAGGGAACAAGCTTTAAGGGCCGTTTCCCTGGTTCAGTATTTTGCCCGGCGCAATCGAAGGGCTGGCCATCCAGGAGTGTGATCCTAGTCCGTGGAAGCGCAACTGAGCTTGCGTTCGGCGCGCCTGGACGGCCGCCCAGCCGCCGCGGATGCTTTCAGCCAGCACCCTTAAACCACTGGTACGGGGAGACGATGGGGGTGTACCCGCAGGACTCCCTCCTCTCAGCTCCGGGGCGCAGGGGTGATGCTTCCTAAATGAGAGCCGTGGGAAGTGGGGCAGGGACCTTTCCCAGGCGGGATGCAGTGCTGGAGGACGGTCGCCTGCCAGGACCGGAGGGCAGCAGAAGTGGGGATGGATGGGTTCATTCCTGCTCCCCAGCCGGTACCAGATCCGACCGCACAGGAGCGTCTCTGCTGGTTGGGTGCAGGGAGGCAGCGGGTTTGGCTTCTGAGACAGTTGTGGTGAATGCTGCCTAGGAAAGGATGTGTTGAGCTGGCTAGAAGTAACAAAAATAAAGTTAAGGAGCGCCAGAGAAAATGAACGGTCTTACTAATTTAATCAAAACACTTCTGCTTAAAGGAAGAGGAAGAAAAATGCTCGAGTCACCGACAGTTTCTGTCAGCGTGGTTCACTCCCTCCTGGCAGCAGAGAGAGGGGACACCTCGCCAAACTTTGCTGGCTACTTTAGTACAACTTCAACAAGCAAAGAACCCTTTTTCCCAGTAGAGGATGGGAATGACCTGAATCCACCTACCAGGAGGTAAATAAGTAGAGGGAGAGAGGAACTATTTGACCCTTTATGTTATGGCAAAGCTCCGCTCTTAATGCACTCACACGTAGGTTTGGGAAAGGCAGCTGGAAGGTTATTTTATCACAAGTGAAAGATATAAGATGAGATTTTCTAGAGAGACTCTCCCCATTGTGAGAGAAAAGACAGAAGAGAAGGAAAGGCATGAGTATGAATCAACATTTTACTATGTTGCTTCTCAAGCCCAATTTCTACAATGGGTTCCAACGTGTGCATACTTAGTGCTCTACATTGGGTTTACCTACCCTTAAACTATTCAGTTTGTCCTAGCAAATCTAAGTCTCTGGGCTTGCAAATACTCCTTTTCCTAATGCCACTGTCTCAATTTTGGGAGA
This sequence comes from Aviceda cuculoides, assembly GCA_035590195.1. NCBI lineage: Eukaryota > Metazoa > Chordata > Aves > Accipitriformes > Accipitridae > Aviceda > Aviceda cuculoides. The sequence continues at coordinate 16,292,329 of JAVJGG010000061.1, forward strand.
TACTAATTCAGGAATAAGGGTGTGACTCTGTGTTCTTGTTATTTAGGGCATGGAATATGTCTTGGGCTGTCCCCCTGACTTCCTGGGAAAAGCATGGGACCAGGTTCCATTTTATCCCTCCAATACTATTTGCAGATACCAAAGGATCAGAGCAAACATCTCTTTTCGTTGGATCCTACCTACAGGATGAGGGGTGCAGAGAGTTCCAACGTCACATGGCTGGCTTTTAATAGGATCGCAAAGAAGTTTTTGAAGGTGAGGTTTGTGTTCAAGTGAGCAACGGCCTGCGCCTGCACTCCCGAACGTGTCTGAGCAAAGTCCCAATCCAGACGTGCCCTTTGTAGGCTGTTACGAATAACTGGCCAGTCCGTGTGGGTTTGTGTAGGGGATCTGTGCCCCAAGCCAGGCTAACGCGAGCCGGTACTATGTGCTCAGAAGTGCTGACTGTGTTCGTCGGAGCACAGCGACTCCGGATCAGAGCCTGCTCATGTCCAGGCAGCCTGAAGGGTGACTGAAATGGTAACGAGCTTGCGAAAGAAAATCTCCGCATTCAGACCGAAGACTGCATAAGGCAGGGGCCTGGGTGACAGCCGCGTCCAGCAGTTTGGTGGGAAAAATGTGCGTAGGGTGAAACCGTGGCTTTCGTCTGGGCAGATGTGGTCCATCTGCTGATGGGATCAGGGATGGGACAGCATCCTCTGGAAAGCTGGGATTAAGATACACAAGCGCTGCATGCAAATTAGGCATCAGATTATGCACATGCGAACCATGACAGTCTTCTGGTATTTTGGTTGGCTTCCAGGTTCGGATTTGGAGTCCTTTATTTCTGGTGCATGAAGGCAGCAGCTGATGTGCTGTGCCTCAAAAGATGCTTCTGCTCCTGACGTCCGGATTCCAGCATGACCCGGTGCAATGACAGTCCCACAGTCAGCGCAAGCTGTGCCCCCCTCCCTCCGAACTTCCCTCCACAGGAAAGTGGATCCTTCTGCAAACCAGTCCCAGCTTGGACAGAGATGCCAGAGGAAACAGTTTCAGAGGCCAGGTCCTTCCACAGGCTTTGCCCTGTCCATCACCCTTGAAACTCAGTCCCATTAAGAGACGATAACTTTCTGGCTGATGCGAACTGCTGCATGACACATCGGATATTGTGTATAGGACTTGAAGAGGTCGATGAGAGCTATCTGAATCATTCATTACCCGGTGAAGTAGGTGAGTGACTGCTGTTGTCCTTATCCTTTTAGAGGAGGATGCTCAAGCACAAAAAGGTTGAGAGATTTAGTGAAGGTCCCTAAAGGAGGAACCATCAGAGCTCAGAAATAGTGCTTGTTCCCATGCTCAATTATTCTTCACCTGTTTCTCTCTGAAAATCATGTACTAAAGATTAGTGTTATTACGGCTGGTCAGCTTATGCCATAGAAACACTATAATGTGAATTTAGTCTTTTCCACTATTTTTTGATAGTCCATGAATCAATCTCAGTTCACCAAACAGTTCCCACTGTGTGTCCATGATAAAGTTTCTCTCTTGGTAGGTGTTCTGTGTGCTTGGTTGGCCATTCGATTCACGTGGGGGTTTTCCTGATTCTTGTTCTGAGGAATGAAGCTTTTTGTAAAAACAAGGAAATCCTAAATGTTAGGTTGCTGCTAACATTCCCTGGGGTTGTGTGGAAGGATTCATTCTTTAAGCTTCCTGAATAGTTTCTTTGGTTCTCAGCAGCTCTCGCACCATTCATGAATGATGTTGTTATTTGTGTTGTTATTGCAACCAGACACTGAGTTGGGCACCAGTGGTGCTAGGTGCACACCAAACACAGAGCAACTGGGTGGTCCTTGTCCCAAGGAGCTTACGACATCAAGGTTTGCAGCGTGCTGCAGGTCAGGTCTGTCTTTATCCTTCCAGCTCTAGTGCAATTGTGAGAGGTAAATAATAGAAAGAACAAAGTGGGAAGAAGGTCTTCTGCCCGAGATGTGTATCTGAGGTAATTCCAGGATAGTGGGGAATAGAGAGATTCATATATATATACACTGGTAAATATGTATAAATGAGGGACTTGAAGAGACCTTCTGTCTATTTGGGAACAACTAGAATTCCTGCTAAGTAAGACCCAGCAACTCATGTGGCAACTAGGGTGGTCTTGATTTTTAACCAATAAAGGAACCAGCCTCTTGGTCCCTGGCTTTTTTTTTTGCGGTATCTGTTTCTTTCTCTCTTTTTCTTTTTCCTTTTCCCAGCCAAATGCTCAAACATACCCAGAAAAGCCTGTTCTTTTCCCAGCTGGCTGCATCTCTGTAGAGAGAGGCTGTGGCCCTCTCCCATTTCAGGCCCATTTGACCTTGTCTTGTAACCAGATGTTTCACTGGAGAACTTACACTTGGGAGAGCCTGGGTTGCTTTCAGCTGCTGGTGAACTCTCTGCCTCGGTCAAGCGGCTGTAAACAAAACCAGCCCAAGAAAAACAAAACCTTTTCTAAACTGAGTTGGCCAAGGACAGGACTGAATCCAGAGCTGCAGATGGCTGTTAGCATGTCGGTGAGGCTGCAGAGAGAAGCTCATCTGCCATCCCAGATCTTCAAAGATGGGTTTCACTTGGCTGAGGGATCATCTGCGGGGGATAACAACTGTTGTTCCCCTGGTTTGCAGGGGTTTGGAGATATGTGACACAAAGACCCCTTCCAACGCTGCCCACAGTGCCTCATACCGTTTGCAGCTGTCCATGCATTTGAGTGAGTTTCTGGCCAAGAGTGTTTAGGAAGTGATGGCTTGCTGGCCTGAAAGTCTCAGGAGAAGGAATCACAAGAACACCGTAGCAAAACGATTAGTCAGGGACATCCTCTCTTTTGAGAGACATGTCATATGCCTGATGAGATTATTCACCTGGTGCTTGTAGACAGGCTTTCTGCAGAAACGGTCCTGTCTTCCACGCTTCGTCAGAAGAAGACGCGAGCAATGTCTTCTGGGGTTAAAACTACAGCGGGAGTTTAGATTGTCAGAATGTTGCTCTTCAGTTTGGGAAGTGGCCAACTCTGAGTTGTTCCTCTTTTGCACAAGCTACAGTGCAGCTGATCCTTAGCTCAGAGGCAGTGAAAGCCTCACTTGCGGGATGGCATCTAGAAGAGCATGGGGTCCCCTCATCCTGTAGTGACAAGTTACAGGAGTTGGGGCTGCTGCCCCAGGCTCTTCCAGCTTGGTTTGGACCCAGGATTCAGATCTGAGAAGGCTTTCTCCATTTGAGTTGTGCTTGGCCAGGTTAGAGGGCAGAGGAGCTGTGCAAACAGCGAGATTTGCCGCATCATCTCTGAACAGCATCAGTTCTTGAGCCAGAGCCGTTCTCTGGTGAAAGGGTGCGTCGTGGCGAGTTGAGATCGCTGGGGGAGGGATTGCTCGGCACTCTGATCACAGCAAGGATGGAAGCCTGTGGCTAAGCACTGTACACACAGAATTGTGTTGATACCCACATCAGTGATTTCTCCTCTGCAAGGGTCAGGCTTGCCTGTTCCTGAACATCTGCTACCACTCAGCAGTCATCCACCACTGTGTTGAGATACTTATCCAATATTCAGTATTCCCTCACAGGGAAATGTGCTATCTCCTGCTCCTACGTGTGTACTAGCTCCACTTTCTACAGCCAAGTACCAGCTTGCTGTAGGAAATGTCGAGGTGACCTGGCTACAGCCCATGGCCACTTTCTCCTCTGATCCATCTCTGGTCCCATAAATCATTTTTAATAACCAGAGTGCTCTTAATGCAGCAGTTCTAATGTGGGCTAGATCTGTTTAACCTAATCTGAGTATTAAAGCTGGTCACAGTGATATCTGAGCACCTGTGACTTCCTCAGACCAGCTAGAATTCAGCACTGTGAAGCCAATGGCTTCTCCTGTTCGTGCTGTACTGACACATCCCTCTTGGGGTGATTAATACCTTCCAGAGATGGCATTAAGGTCAGCTACACCAAGGTAAGGAAGAGACGAATGGGGCCGTAGGGCAGATATTCCCTTCAGATTCCCAAATGAAAAAGTTTTCAGACTTTCCAGACCTTGGCTTCAGCATCTCAGGGAGACATTCTTCTTTTGTAAGAAGTTCTGGGGGTGGCATTGCTCAGCCAACTGGGCACAAGGAGACAGCTGGAAAGAGGAAGGGATCTGATAACACTATTTTGCCCTCTGTGCTTAGATCGACACTTCATTCTGTTTTAAACATCCGCTTCATCATTCCTGCTGTCCAATATCCCACTATGGCCCCAACAAGAGCTATTTTAATCCCTCATCATTCATCGGGAGGCCCCTTCCTGTTCCCTTTCTATCTGCTCCCGCGTGCATGTATGTGCATCTTCCCACCGAGAAATCCCCTGTGCTAGCTGTTGTCGGAAAGGTCACCCAGGGATATTCACAAACAGCAGGTGTAAAATTAACAACTGGTGCGATTCCAATCATCTGGCAGGAAGGAAAACATTGGACAATAGGTAGAGCCAGGGTAAAGTTTCCAGCTGAAGGCTCATTGCCTGATATAGGACGGCAGATCGGTGGGCTGGGAACTCTCCTAAGAATGTGAAACCGATAGGGTATTAGCAGGCCTTCTCTGCCCCTCCAACACAATTGTTTTCAGCTTGCTCAAAAATATTTGGAAATGTTACCGAGCAGGACGTGTGGGCGAGAAGGCATCCTCCAGCCAATCAGCCGAGTAGATTTCAGCCCTCCCCTTGAATTTCAAGCTTTTGTTTTCCCTGATGGACGGGAAGGTGAATCCTCCATGATTAATTTAGGGATCTTAAAGCATTTTGGATGAGTTCCTGCAGCAGAGTAACAAATGGTGCTCTCAAGGATTATGGAAATTGCGGAGAGATGGCAAGATAGACGGGTGGATATATGATCAATACTGATTCTGACCCCTTATTGGTTTTGGTGGAACTAATTTTAGCTGCATAAAACAATGCGAGTATCACTCAATAGTGGCATCTTGATGGTATAAGTCTTTTGGAGGCATGAATGGTAGATCCTGTTAGACCTTGACTAGTGTCAGCAACCAGAATGGTAGCCTGAGTCTGTCAGCGCAGGAGTAAGATCTGCTCTACAATTGAGGCTGTGGATGTACCAAGGAAAGCTGGCAGCACTGAACACAGTCAAGACAATGGAGAATGGAAAAGGTTGTTGCGAAGCTTGGTTTAAACCGGGGCGAGCTGAGGTTTTCTGCAAGTATTAGAGAGAGTGCGGTAGCTGTTCCCAGCATGGAGAAGGAGTTTGGCCGGAGGTTTTAACTAACACACAGCCTTTCCTCCGCTAGAGTTCAAACAGAGAAGTCTTGCCTCTACGAAGTAAGAGGAAACGTGTGGGGATCGCTGCACCTCAAGAGCAGCGCGTCGGTGCCTGCGGCTATCCGGCTTCTTTAGTCTCCTCTGCCCTTCTCCTGCCCACCCGCGAAGCTGTCAGTTAGCGTGATGTGACACCAGGTACCCTTTGGCAAAATGCTACCACACCACAGCCAGAACTCGTAGGCTCCTGTCCAGCTTACACGGCATCCATCCTCTGTTTAAACAGGTTTGGTACAAGTTCCACCCACCACAGTACAATTAGCGCTGAAAAAGCGCTCTCGCGGGTCTGTGAGCCATTGGTCTCACTTAGCAGGGATCTCACACATGGACTGCGCTGACAAAGGATGCCTGGGCTGAGAGGAGGTCTGATAATGCAGTGTAACCCTGACATACGTTGTCAGCAGGGCTGCCATCGCCAACGAGAGCGAGGGGGAGGACTGAAATTCTCCCGTTCAATTGGGCGAATCTGACACCTTCTCGTTCTTGCGTCCTCGTGGCTCGGCCACTTGACATTTCTAAACATTCTCAAGCAAGTTCACTGGAAAACTATCCCATGTCAGGAGCTGGTGATGTCAAGGCTAATAACAGTCCTGGGGTCAAATCCTTCTGATCCTTCAGGCAAGGACCTCAAGATTTGGCTCCAAGTCAATAACAAGGTCTGTCACGTCGACGATGGCTTATTATGAATCCCAGCGCAAGCCGTTCCCAAACAAAGCGCGTTCGTTTGGTTTTCCATGCAGGAAAAGGTTATCAGTTTCCAAAGGCAAGTTCTCTCTTCCTTGTGTGGAGCAGCGAGCAAAACTGGTGAGCTTGGAATGGGCAGCAGCACTTCACCTTAGAGCAGGAGACGGGGACGGTGATAAATCTTTACCTGGGAAATTCTTCTCTTCCCCTCTGGAATGGTGCAAGCTGATCGTTTTCATCTCTGGAGATGCTGTTTTTTTCTTCTGTGTCCCCTTCCATCATTTGTATGTTAACAATACCACTTGGCTGCCTTTGTTAATGTTACAATGGACCTCAGAAAGGGGGAACTAGACATATTGGGAAATGCACGGCTGGATGTCGGGGAAGGAGATGGCAGGGATCTTACTGGCTCACACTTGTGTTGCAGTGAAAAAAGGAGTTGTAGGATGACATTCACTTTGCTATTACATTATAACCCCGACAGCATGTTGAGAATGATGCCACTGGAATGGTGTCCAAAATGATAATTATAACCACTTCCTATTTTTAATTTCCTCTTAATAAGGGGAACAGTGGTCATCATCCTAACAATAATGATTCTGCTCTGCCCCTCCAGATGTCAGAACATTATAAGCATGGGTTAACAAACACTGATGTCTCTCTACAGGCCTTTCTTCTGAACTGAAAACTCCGGTGCAACCCAGCCCACCCAGACATACACATCAGCAGGTACAAACCAGGGTGCTACGGAAAATGCTGTACTTGCTTTTCCGTTGGCCTCATTTTACAAGAGAGTGTTTGAATCATGGAGGAATAAGGTGACTTGCTCCACGTCCCTTGGTGAGTCAGTGGTAGAGAATAGATTCAGCTGTCTACATCTCCCCATTTTTCTCTGTCAAATGGCCTTTTTGCCATTTTTTAGAAGGCATTTGACATGAGGTTCCTAAATATGAAAGCTGATGTTCAGAACTGCTGAGTCCTCACTGGTTCCCTTCCAGGCAGTACCTAAACAAGATATCCGTGGGGAAAGCTGTCTCGTCTTGAATATCAGCAACCGCTAATGGTTATTCCTCTTCATACACTCGTATATGTTTTTGCAGGTGGACGCAGCTCTGTCCACCTATCCAATCTGATGCACATAGAACCAGCACAAGACAAGGAGGACCACAGCAGACAGCCCCGCTTTCCCGAACTGCTATTAACAACAACGTGACTATTTCACACATCCCTCCTAAATACCCACCTGAATATAGGAAGTCCTTTGGCTGGGGTGGGGGGGTTGAACTGTGGTTGTCAAAAGTCTTAGCTAAGGCAGAGTTGGTCCATGTGGCTTGGCTGAGTGGTGCTTTACTTCTGAACAGCTCTTGACTCCAGAGAGAGTGGGTTTCTCGTTCTGCAAAGCACCAGTCTCCTGCTGGTTTATAGGAAGTTTCTGCAGGATCCCTCTCCACTGAAGGTCAGGTTTCATATATCTTCTGAGATCCTAGAACCAGGGTTCTGCTGTGCTAGAAAAGCAGAAAAGAGAAGACTATATGAGGTTAGCAAGTTCTGAGCATAACAGCGTTCTTGGCTCAGACAGCAATTCTAATTATCCAGCACTTAGGCATCGAGAAGATTCAGATAAGAGGTCTCAGATTTAGCTCCTCTCTTCTCTCTGCAAGTTAATGTGCCACGTTTTTTGGGGTTTTTTTAAGCAGACAATCAAATCTGTGATAGCAAATTACAAGTTAAAAGGAAAAAATTGTCTCTGCAGAGAATGGAAAGAACCATTTTGGCTGTAGGGTGAGTTTTGTGATCCACCAAAGGCATGGGTAACTGTCATTCCACACACATTAAACAGAAGCTAGTGAGCTTGTTGCAAGAGTAGCTGGATAAAATCCTATGTCTTTTTATATACAGGGTATCAGACCAGGTGGGTGGTCCTGTCTGGCCTCAAAATATTTGAGTCCATGATATATCATTTGCTGTACTGGGTAAAACCTAACCGAGCTCCTGTTATGCTTCCACGAGGGCTATTTATACACTGTGACAATGCGGGAACCTAGTTTCTGACTTATGCCTTCAATCTGAGAAGAGTCAATTGAAAATCACATAGTTCCTGCAGTATTAGATCATATGAAAACCTTAACGAAAGCTCTGCTCTGTAGCCCCATCCACTTCATCTCCGTTGCAAGGGACCAGATTGCCAGAAGAAGAGATGTCGTCACCAAGCTGATAGAAGCCGTCTCCCTCCCTTCCCTGGAGTATTTATACAGGTCAGCCCCTCTAATACGTAAGCTCTCATCTCCTGGCAGTTTCTTCATAGGAGAGCTTCCGAATTTTCCTTCTCTCCTCACTGCATAGCCACCCACAAACAGCCTTTCAGTCATCTGAATGCTCGTAGATCACTAGCATATAGCAAAGCTTTAAGGAGCATGCAGAACCAACCGATATACTAATCCAACAGCACTGTGTTGAGGCTTGTCTTTATTTTCTGGGATAGATAATCATCATCTTTAGACAAGCTTCTTCCTTAACACCTTGCTTCCAGAAGGCCATCAGTCCAATCCAACCCTGTTTTCTACCAAGAGCTGTGGCTCTGAACCCTGTTATACTTCTGAGCGATGCCCGTGGCACTCACCCATTCTAGCTGCTCCCAGTTACCTGGGTATGTCAGCAACGATTTTGGCAGGGTCCTGACACCTGCTGTGAGGGTTAGGCAGCAGAAAAGCTCTGCTTCTCTGAGCCTTTTCTGTCTACCACAGTCGATTGCATCTCTCCCCCTACTTGGCCTTTGCATTACGCGATGGGGTGGAGAGGAAGCAATCCTCTGGATCCATAACTCTCCTACCCTTCTTTTCCCACACAAGTTAACTCCCAGCCCTTGCTCGCTTCTGCTCCAGCCCCCTTCTGAGCGTGCACTCATTAAGACCCCAGAGGGAGGAGGTGATGCTCTGAAATTGTCTTAATTGCTCTTGTTTATACTGGTTACGATGGCAATAAGTTGCCATGCAGAGGAGGCTTTCTTCAGATGTGCAGGTTCTCCATTGTTCTGTATTCTGAAGGATTATCTGTAGGCAGCTCCAAGTCATTTACAACAATAGATTAATATGAAGATCAGTAATACTGGGTGACTCACAGTCACACACATGCGAGACCCGCCAATCGCTGTGACCTGCCACCGGATTTAAGGGGAGGTAAAATGTTGCTGGTATGCTCTTGCAGGGTGCTGAAGAGATAATGCTCTGCACTTGCACAGTTTCTGCTATCCAGGAGCTCCCCAAACATGAATGGAGAATGCTATTTTGCTAGGGCAGGCGATGACTGTTACACTTGCTGGAAAGCAGGGAGCTGGAACAGAGTGTGTCTTTTGTCCAATGTAAATTTGCGTGTGCCAAAGTTTAAATGGGGGTCAGGAATCCTGACTTTTAGTCCCTGATATATCTGCCAGGCACTCTATCATCCAGACCCTGAAGAGGATCTTTTGTCCAATGTAAATTTGCGTGTGCCAAAGTTTAAATGGGGGTCAGGAATCCTGACTTTTAGTCCCTGATCTATCTGCCAGGCACTCTATCATCCACACCCTACAGAGGATCTTTTATGTGTGTTGTGTGCTACTTGTACTGTATCCCATTTATCACCGTTGACAAATGACAGAGACCAGCTCCGTCTCGAGTTCTTCTCTAGACCTCTGCAGTACAGTGCCTGGGTCTTCACTTGGCAGAGACCCCTTGGAGATGATGTTGAGATCTCTCAGCTGGAGGTTTGTCCCTTCTGTCCCACTGTTCAGACTTAGGGCTTCATGCTGGGACTGGCTGCACTGGACTAGGAGTACTTTGCTTTCCATTCTTACTTTTCTGGGTAGTCCCAGTCTGCCAGACCAGTATCAGAGACACCCTACATCCCCCTGATCCATCCCTTCAATCAAGAGGTCTGTGTGCCATCCTTTCCCCTATATCCTTGGCTCAGGTATATATGTGCCTTCCTATGTCCCCACTAGTCCTCATTCACCCAGGATCCACCGTTCTCCTTCCACGTGCCAGGCACTCCAAGCATCCTCTGCCTCTCTCGCCCATCATTATCCCGACTTCTCTCCTGCTGTCAGGGGCTCATCATTCCCCTCATCTTTCCTTTCACCCATGCATTTTTTCCCTGCTTGGGAGATACGTTATTCAAACAGTGGGGAACACAGGCAGACCTGAGAGGAAGGCTGGGTTGTGCTAGAAGGGATTAACAGCTGTCATCAACCTGCTCTTGACTCTGAAGTCCATTACGGAGCTGGGTCAAGCTGCTGAAACTCCTCACCAGTTTCCTATTCGCTGCCTATTTTCAGTCTTTGGATGCTGACAACAGCCCCATAATTTCCAGTGTCAGTTAGGTTTGGTGCTCCCTGTTACCATATTGCACGTACTCCAGCAGACAGACAAGTGGAGAAATACTTTCCAGCTGAGTGTGAAAAATTGCCTTGCTCAGTCCATAAGTAATGTGCTTTGTTGAGTCTAGCTAACTTTCTTCTCCATATAAAACAGCGCAGTTTTTGCTTAATTTTGTGCATTACGAAAACACCAGGTCACACGAGCTTGATGGTGGGCCAGGCCCCAAGTGTGTCACTAAGCAGTTACTGAGTCCCAGACTGCCTCAAGCTGAAAAAAACCTTGAGGCAGAAGCTGAGGACCTGACCCCTGATTAGATACGTGTGCTTTTCCATATTCATAACAACAGAAGCGTGCTTATACTGGGTCAGCAAAGGGTTGATTCAGTATCCTGTCTTATGTATAGCCCCAAAGGGGGTGCCTAGGAAGACTTCTTCCATAAACACGTTTTTCAGCTGGAAATATAACTTATATAAATGATCAGAAGTTCTGTGTAATCAGTAACCTTCAGTGGATTTCTCTTCCACAAACTTTTCTAGATTCCGCTGAAGTTCATACATATGTTTAGACCTCTTCAACATCCTGCGGCAAGGAGTTCCTCAGCTTAACCACACCCCCCCTTTCATTTGAACCTGAAATCCCCCTGTTCCCAGGAGGTTTTGAACCACCAACCTTTTAGCTAGCAGTGGTACACATTCACAAAGATCTTGAATTAGCCATATTTTTAGTGGTAAAGTTTTTCTACTTTCACCATCCATTTGAATCCACTACCTGCTGTAAATCTGCACTGCAGTGTAGTCACCATGCCAGAAGGAGAAATGCAGAAGAACTTGAAGCTCTTTGAACGAAATAACGCAAAGCACCTGCACGAGGTACCCGTGGTCACCTGTGAAACCGTCCCCTTGGAGTCACCGCATGTTGCCATCGCTAGACGGTGACATCTCCCAAGCTTTGGAGCAGACTTGGTTGCCGATCCAGAAGAGGGCAATGGTGACACATCCGCACTGATGCTCTGAGCACCAAATCAGCTGAGGACAGCCACTGTAGGAATGTAGCCAAGTAGCCAAACCACCTTGGCTAGCAAATCTGCGTGTTCCTGGCTGGTTTGTGGCAAGCAGATTGATGTGGGAGGTAGCTTTCAGCTACTGTCTTAGGTCAGATGGGACTGTCAGTCAATTGTTAATTATGACTCTTCTTCTTACTAATTTCTGTAACTTCTATCACCATGGCAGCTAACTGCCGTGGAAAGATTCAGCCAGAAAAAGGAGAAGACAACCAAACTTTGCATAGCAAGGGAACAGGAACTAGCTACAGAGGAGGGAGGGTGGAGGAAGAGATCTGTAAATTGTCTTCTAGGAGAGTCTAACGCCACGCTCTGAAAGCTGGGCAGGTTTGGCTTGGCATGGTCCTGTCAAAGGGAGTCAAGCCTGTATTCTGACCGTCCTGTGCTTGAGACCTTACGTTCGGCTAGCCTGGTCCCAGCACAGCGCATGATGAATATATGGTACCTGCTCATCGCGCGGGATGCTGGGCACTACGGTTTTTCTTACTCTGTGCCGATTACTGGAAAACTGCATTATTGTCACATCTTCTCTGCCCCTACCTGGTCAGTCAATCAGTGCTAATCTTTGGCGATGGCTCTGTGTCCCCATAGGGAGGGAGGAGGAGAAACTTGACAGCACTTCGAGCTCTGATTAATTATTAAGCTTCCTCTCTTTCTGCTTATTTTGTAGCTTTTGTCCTGACGCTGAACGTGTGCTTCCCCCCATGTGTCATTTCCAGAGGAACGCTGTGGAGATGAAATGCCACTCAGCCTTCACAGGGCATTTTACCTGCGGGAGATGGATGGAAAAGCCATAGGCCAGGACCGTACGGGGCCCGAGGACAGTTGGCCGCTTCTGTCACTCCAGCAGCCCACAGGAACATAGTGACACGGTGCCTGAGTACTTCTGTAACGTGGACACAGCTGGTTGCATGGGATCGTTAAAACAACAGCCATTTTGTTGCTGTTTTGCAGCAGCACCACGTGATTCTTGCTAAAATGACTGTCTAGACCATTCAGCAACTTCCACTTCTGATTAAGCTTTCCAGCCTGCAGGTATCTTCCCTCACACCTGTCTTAGCAATTCCATTTAGAAGGATTTAATTTAGAAACCCATTGTACCTGGGCCTGCACAGACCGAGCCAATTTATTTTACATAATGCCTCAGCACTTTAGGGAAGCAGACTTGTTCTAAGTACTTTCTGGAGAGAAGGATGGACTCGTGCTTCAAGTATTGGTTTGAGATCCAGGAGAAACAGACCCTGTTCTGACAGTGTTCACAGATTTCCTGAAACCTTTATCAAATCACTCACCCTGCCTTGAACATAACTTCTGTATCCGGAAAATAATCAACATAACACTTTCCCTACCTCTGGTTTTAGGAGGATAAACATAGTAACTAGATGGCATCAAAGTCCTTGTGTTCCGTGCTTTACAAATAGAATAAAAAGCTGATTTCTGTGCTGCAGGGACTTCAGTCCGTAAGTGCAAGATGGGGACAACAGGCAGGTGCAAGCCTGCTGAGAAGCAGTGAAACAAGGCAGAGCGGATGGGCAAGCGGACTCTGGCCGTCGCCACCAGCTGCCTAGCTGCTGTCAGCCCTTCCATCGGCATCTCGACAGGGATGTGCAGGGGGAGAACGAATCTCCCCGTGGGGGTTCACAGGAAGCTCCCCCCGAGCGCGAGGGAGAGGCATGGGACAACGCAGACGAGGGGCGGTTCGAGGATCCATGTGGGTGATCTTCCCAGCAAGCCTGGGGGACAGGAGACTCCGTGATATGCCTGAAGGAGGCACGAACACCCCCCTCCTTGGCAGAGAACTCAGCTGGCAAGATTCGATGTTTTTGTTCACTTGAGGTTGTCTGTGTGTTCACTAAATGCCCCCGGACCTTGCTTGTCAAGGCTCTTTTCCTTCTCCTTCGTTGTCGCTGCCACAGCAACACGCGAGTTCAAGAAGTTACGCGCCGAGGAAGAAGAGTTTGCACTGAGGAGGTGACGTGAATCCTTTGCAGACCCCACTGGAGCTGGTAGATCTGAAGCCAGTTGCCCTCCATCCATGGGGCCATGAGCATGGGCGAATTTTCCGGTGGCTACATGCCCTCCAGAGCTCTCAGCACCATCAGTCAAGCTCTCTCCCACAAAACAGTAGCGGAGGAAGCTCAAGAATTATCGCTTTTTAATTTCAGTGCTGCCGCAGCCACTGACGTCCTCGCTAATCCTCTTGCGGCAGCAGGCTGCTAATCAAAAACTCTTTGCTCGCCACTTTGGCATCGTTCTGGGAAGCCAACGGAGCGCAGAGATGCTCAATTCCTCCCCCTCCACACACCTTCCATTGTCTTCAGAGCTGACAGCTCTGATGTGGAGCCGTGATAAAAGCCAGCTGATGCTGTCAGGGCCTGGTACGATTGCACCGCAAGGGAAAAGGCGACTGGCTCTGACTCATCCCAGCCGCCGGGAGCTGGAGATGCCTTGCACGCGTGCGGTCTCCCGGCACAGCTTATCACAGAGCGGTGCACCTTCGGTGGGTTCTGGATACTGCCCTGTGAGGCAGGAGTTGACCATAGGCCTTTCAAAGGGCTAGCACTGGTGGCCAACTGGGTGGCCAGCCATCCTTTGAGATGCTAGAAAAACCCGCAGGATTAAAAAAACCCCCGGACGCGTTTGCAGATCTCTGCTGAAGTCTTTGGTGTGTACGGAGGAACAAAGGTAGTAGATTGGATATTCTTCTGCTTGACCTGTGTTCAGGGGCGTTTAGCAAAGCGTTTGTGCAGGGCCTGAGTGGTAGTCTATGACAGTAGCACTTCTCCTTCGGCTCCTCATCTGCCCATCCGTATGGAACGAGCTAAGCCGAGGTTGAATTTCTGGGATGCTCCAAACTGTGAGCGGTCTAGACTTGAAATGTATCAGGAGTGCCAAACTAAGATGGGAAGGACATTCGAAGAGGGGAAGTTGGACTGTGATGGGAACTTCTGGGTGACCTGGAGGAAACTGGCTCAATGCTGCCCATCCTGGCCAGGTCAGCAGCTGAAATTTCCATTACTGAAGGTAGAAACTCAGGGGTCATTTCTGTTTCATTTTTCACTTTTTCCCAAACCTGACACTGAATGAGAGGCATTAGGACTTCCTCCTATAAATAGGATCACCCCTGTCAAAGCTAGTTAAGTCATACCCAGTGTCAAGCCCATAAACAAGGTGCCTCTCAGATGCACTGTCTGAAGGGTGCAGAGGGTGGACAGGGAAGTTTGACAGCTCCCTGTTTGACTGGTTGGCATTGGGACACCCGCTATTTTCAAGGCAACAAACATAACCATCCCCAGCTCTCACCTGGAGGGTCTGGAGAGCGGTGCGGGACAGGGACGACGTCGTCAAGGAAAGCTGCTATATGTTGTAGCAGAAGTGAAACCTCCCAGCTGCATTGTGGAAGAGGCAGCCGAGGCGTGAAGTATGCAGGTGCTGGGACCTGCGTGGCGGCTGTCACAGCAGGGCTTAAATGCTCTGATTTCCTCTATTCCTTCAAGGTCTTTCCCCAATTCTGCACTAGAGGTCTGAGATGACCTGGAAACCCTGCGCTTCCAATTGACTCATTTTCCCCTGGAGGGAGCTGTCGTTTCCCCTTCCTTTCGAGCTGCCCAGTTCTTCTTTAGCTCCACGAGAAGCAGCAGTTTCAGTGGCATCCGTTACAAAGCGGCTTTGCTGTACTGGAAGTCAGCTGGGGCAGGGCAGCGAAGCCGGAGACACAAAGCAAAGCATCTTTGAAACAAGAGAGCGTAAGTGTCCCCCTGTGCCAGCTGCGGGGACATCTGGATGGAGCTGGCTTGGCAGCGCTGCAGGGGTCGTCAGGGGTGACTCCGTAGCGGAGCACCTCGGGGGAGCAGGAGCTGGCGGAGGGACCCTGAGGCCCCTTCGCTTTCCTTCTCACCCCTGGGAGCTTCTTGGCACCTCTTCGCCAAACTTTGTGCTGCTCTGAGACTGAGGAACCTGTTCTGCTGAAGTGATGCAAGTGAATGTGTCTTAAAAACAAAACAAAACAAAACAAAGAAAATTAAAAAAAAAAAAGAAAAAAGATAATTTCTGTGGTCTGATTTCCCCACAGATCCACGAGCAGTTGCATCAGTACAGCTGAGGGGGTGGAGAACTGAAATGGGGGCAGAAAGGAACTAAAACTTTCTAAGTCAGCTCTACCACTGAAAGTTTTCTATAACTATACGGAGACCTATAGCCGCTCATCCCTTCCAGACTTTACGAGCTTTCCGGTTCTTGTGTGCGGAGACACAGCCAGCAGAGCAGAGAGGAGAGAGGATTTGTTCGGAGCTGAACTGGGAGAAGCTTAGCAGGGGAGGAATCGCTGCTTGTTCCGAGATAGGCTAATTGTATTCTGCGTCCTTGGAAGCCAACCCTTTTCTACTCTGCTCGTATAATAGAGATCCTATAGCTTTTTAGAGGAGTACAAGGGTTTCCCTCCCATCACTGCTGTACACAGCAGCCTGTCCTACTGCCAGCCTCCACCCCAGAAGCATCTGGATATCAGTCCTGCATTCCCCGGAGGGCTGCTGGAGCACTTTGGATTCCTCGGAGATGGAAACCTTTCTAGAAACGCAGGGTAGAGTTACTCTGATTCCTCGCTGTTTGGGATCAAACCGAAGCCTGCTGCTTAATGGGGGATAAGTGGATGTAATGCAGTCAGTCAATAACTTTATGCACACATGCAGAGCCCTTTGGATTACTGATTTCCAAAAGTCAGTCTCCCTCACAAACCCTGCAACACACTGACTCAGCCCTGAGCCTTTTGACTTTTTTTTTCCTTCTTCACAAAGTGACTTGTACTTTTAATTCTCCCCACCCATTCATTTTTTTCCCCCCATAAAAGTTTTCAGCTTGTCAAACAACTCTCCCTCTCCCTGTCTCTTTTCTCTTTGCCTTTTGCAGTGGGAGGAAAGATAATAATAAAAGGAGCAGTTTTCAAATAAAAAGCCCCACGTGTTACCTGGGAACTGTCTCTCAGCATCCAAATACCCGCTGGGGCAGAGATCGCTGAGTCCCCGCTGTTGTTTTTCACCCGCCAGACACTGTTTGCGTTCACTGACAGTTCAGTGACAGTCACTTGGTACAAGCTGGACTGACTGGGCCCTTGTAAAATAGGATTTCCCCTTACACCTCCCTGCTAAGCGCTCCTTACTCCTTCCCTTCCTCCTGACGGGGGAAATTGCTGCTTCAGCTGCTGCCACGGTAGTTCCCAGGCTGGAGGAATGAGTTTGCGAGTGTTTGTGCTCTTTGCCTTGTCGCTCCGAAATGCTCCTCGTCTTGGTCAGCCCTTTGGTCCCATCTTACATCTTAGCGGGGAGGGAAGGGTGAGACGGAGGAGTCGGTGAGCCTGCCTTCCTCCCTCCGCCGGTCCTCAGTCCCTGCTCAGCTTCGAGCCGAGCCCTTCAGAAGTTCAGTGCTCTCCGCAGCCTCTTGGAACATCCAGGGTTTGGCCACCTTTTTTTATGTCCTTACTAAATTGCTCCCAGAAGGAGAAACTTGCAGGAGGAGGAGCTCCAGACCAAGGTATTCCTGTAAGACCAAAGGAGTTGAAATGGCTCCCTTGGACCCCCCCGATGGAGAGATGCAGGAGGTGATGGCCCATGCTGCCGCACTTATCCCAGCCCTCTCCGTTCCCCCACAGGCTCCGAGCTAAAAAGCTCATTTGACTTTTATAAGGGCTGGAGAGACCAAGCAAACAAACCCTCAGGGTTTAGTCAGCGCCAGCGGGTGCAGCATGTGCTTCTTCCTTCTCTCCCCTCCTTTCATTCCTGCTGACAGCTCTCTCCAAACACGTGGTGTCTGCTCAGCTCCGGAGCCTCTCCTCAGTAATGAGCCTATTGATCGGGGCAGCAGAGCATTTTTTACCATCTCAAGTGGGGGCTGCCTTCTCTTTCACCTCCAGGACATTTCGATACCCTCTGAGCTCCAAGGAAGCTAAGAAAGGCAGGGAAAGAAGGGGAGAGATGCTGGAAGTGTCTTGAAGCATGGAGATGCTCTGTTGGATGGAGAAGTGATTCAGGCATGAGCCCAAAAGCTTCCAGGTAGAAGGGGCATGGCATTTTCCCTCCCTGCTCTTCCCCGGAGCTCTGACTTACAACCACAGCCTGTCCTTTCCAGTGGTGGGGGTCAGAGGAATTCACAGACCTCGAGTTATGGTCGCCACACCATCAGCCTCCCCCAGGCTGAGGGTCTGGGTTGGGTCACTGCAAAGGTAGAGCCGGAGGCAACTTTTGGAGCTGCAGCAGAAAAGCTCCTTTTCCTACAGGCTGCTGAGTTTTGTTGACTGTAACAAGCCTCTCCCCTGGCTGCTGGAACTGTGCTCTGGAGCCGGGAATGAAGCATTGCTCATCCCGCTCGTCCGTTCATTACAGGAGTTTTGGGAATCTTTGTAAATAAGCCAAGAACGCGAGAAACAGAAATTCCTCCCGTTCCAGGCCCTGCCTGACACTGCACAGAGCCTTTGTTCTTGGCTTCTTTCGCCCTCCCAAAGCCTCAAAGAAGTTCTTCCAACAACACACAACCCTGCTCAGCCTCTTCCACCAATTAGCAGTTATCCATTAACCGGCCATGAATAATTCCATCAATTAGCCCACCTCTTGAGGATCTCCTTCCCCAGGTGCTAGCAATGCTACTTTAGCACCAACAAGAAAGGAGCACTCAAGAGCTATATATATGCAAGTGTTTGCACAGGACCTTTTTGTTCTTGCTAATTTTATGGTTCTCCTGGTTTCAGCTAGTCCCCAGAGAGCTCAGGGTCAGCCCATATCCTTCTTATTGCCAGGAGTCCTGCATTCTGGGCTGTGCTGGCAGAGGGGAATCAGACCTTTCTGGCATAAATTTTCTTGCTTTTATTGGAGGGAGTGTGTGAGGATGCTAGGAAGGCTTCGAAATAACCCATGGTATCCTGTGACCTGGTCGGGTGTGATGGATCCAGGATGGTAAGAAATAAGCTGTATGTGTTGCAGTGGAGACTGTTCAATAAAATAAATGTTTTCAAAGGAGAAGGAAAGTAGCAGGAACTAGTAGAAGAAAGGATGCTTTCAGCCCTTGAAGGGGAATCTGGAGAAAGAGAGATCCTTTTTCAAGTGTAAAATGGTGTCAGCAGGAACGTAGTATTGTTAATCCTTTGAGGAGAGCAGTTAGCTGAAAATGGGAAGGCTTGCAGGTTACCCCAGGTAGGAGGAGAAAGTGGAAATGGCGTGGAGGTTCCTTTGAAGTGCTCTGGTCCTCCAAAGAAAGGACACGCTCCTGCTCGCCTGTTCCCAGCAGGAATTGGAAGCAGGGGATGTGCCCACGCTCACAGCTCTGCCCTGCTTTACCGGGGCTCAGCACAGATGTCTCTGGCCCTGTCTCTTCGCCGGGCCGTGCTCTTAGAGCCCTGCCTGGCTGAGCCTGGAGTTTCCTTGCTGCTTTTCTCCCTTTTCCATGGTTTGTCCTGCTTATTCCCCCCAGCATATGTACACTGCCCTGCATTTAAGGCATCGCCTAGCAAATTCTCTCAGCCTGGGCACATCCATGTGCTTTGGTTTTGTATTGTTTGAGGTGTGGGTTGCTGCTGGTTTATTATCTTCTATCAGTGCCTGTTCTCCAAATGCTAAAGGTGAGCCGTAGGGACAGGATCAAGGCACAGGAGGAAGAGAGAAGGTAAGTGGATTAGACAGGACAGCTCTGCAGGTCTAGGAGTTCTTAAACTGTGTGATGGTTTTGCAAGGGAAGTGACGGGAGACTGAAAACTGGGCGTACCCAAACCTAGCCTAAGGTGGAGGACAGTGAAGGGGAAAGGACGTGATATTCCCTGGCATCTGCTTTTTGCTCTTGCACCCTCCAGCTTTCAGTTCCTGGTACAAGCAGGGCAGCACCCAGCTGGTGCAAGTGGAGCTGTACCTGCTGCCATCAGCCAGGAAGGTGTGTGTGTGGTTTAATGCTGTGCTTTTAGTGCCCAGATACCTTCTGAAAGCTTTTTCCACCTTGCCTCTTTTCACAGGGCTATAGGGCCAGCTATTTCCTAGTTCCCGAAGAGAAATGCTAAACAGGGACCCGAGAAACTATGTGCCCAAATCCCGTGAGTAAGCTGTGGGCTCTCCGCTGCACTAAGCTCTGTAATGCAGCTAGGCGGTGTACTCCGTTCTCCTCAGGTAAATCTAAGGAAAAGGACAGTGGCTGCAAATTAATTACTGTTAATGATGCCACCTTCCTGCAGAGCACAGCAATTTCTGCAGAGGGCACAAGGCTTAGTTTTGTCGAGTGCCCAGCCTGTAAAGATGCCTTCTGGCATCCCTGCACTGTCCCTGAGCCCATATGTTCCCAGTGGGAGTCACGGAGCCATCAGGCAGTGCCGGATGGAAGCATGTTTTGATTCATGGGTCAGAGGCTGTGCAGGGAAGTCTATCGTTCCCAGTCACTTCTTTAATTGACATAGTGAAAGAAGCCACATCTTCCTGCCTGATTCTGACCAGGTCTGTAATTGAATTCGGCTCGACATCTCCGCTTCAGTCCCCCAGGGGCCTGTCAATTAATGATGGATTTTTTCTCGCCTTGGGAATTTCTCCTTGCTCCCATTCTTTTTATTTAATAGGATCTGGTGAGAAAACCGGTAGCAGTAAATCTCCCACCCCACATTTCCTACCTTTCCCAAAGATGCCTGGTGAAGAAAAGTGCTTGGGCATCAAAAGAGACAAGTGAACTTCAGGGACTGAAAACGTGTGCAGCTTTCCTGTCTTTTGTTCATTCATCCATTCTCTCACTCCTCTCAGGTCTTTTGTTTCTCCTTGCCAAAACTGCTTGCGCACGCTTCACTCAGGATCTGAGACCGTTTTAGAAGCTGCAAAGCTGAATCGAATCCTTCTTTTTTCCCCCCTCAGAGTGCAATGTCTTTTTAACCTTTCTCCCTTGGCATCTGTCTCTCCCGGCAACCTATTTGCAACTCCTGTGGTTGCAAAGAAATGCCAGTGCTGACTGGGTTTAAAATGGGGGTTGCTGGGGACGTAGGCAGGAGTATGTGATACGCCGTAGGGTACAATTTCAGGCTGGCTGCAGGGGGCAGTTACTCCATGGATCTGAGTTAGCCTGGGCTCTCCAAGTCCTGCCAAGATACAGAGGTTTTTCATTGCTCCTTGAAAGGGAAATGCGATTTGCATGTCAAAGAGTGAGAAAGGACAGGGGTCGGCAGTTCTCCAGCCTCTTTATCCTCTCCTAGTCTCTCTCCCCCTTCCCACATCCCCCCCAGCTTTCCTTTTGGCATTCCTACGCCGCTAACGAGTTGTCGCCGCGTTAAAGCGTCCCGTCATCCCGGGAGAGATCTTGGGGTTTCTTAAACTGTTGGATCCCGTTGAACACCCTTGTTAAACTTCGCCCTTGCTGCTGCGTGCGGGGATCTTCCCACGCCGACCAAAGTTCGGTCCCCAGCCCACCGGTTCTCCTCCACAGGCGGTGACGCGCGAGTCTCTGCACGCAGGAGGCGGTGAGGGGAGGCTGTTCGGGAGAACGTGTCTCTGAAGCGGCGACTGGTGAATGTGCAAAGACAAGCGGATTGGGTTTGGTGGTTAACCAGGCGAGAGCGTGGTGTCTCCAGCCCCGGCTTTTGGAGAAAGCCCACTAACCCTGCTCTTCGTCCTTGCCAGCCGCAGCTGGTGACGGGTGGGAGGAAAGAGTGGAGGGGGCAATCCTTCCCTGACCCTCTCCCTGGTGGTCCACTTTTCCTCTGTACACGTGTGAGAAGGGATGGAGCTGCCCAGGTTTTGTAGGAGATCTGGGTCCGTTACATGTTACACATGCCTGAAGGACTAGAAGGCAGGGAGCTCTTTCCATCCTTCCCTTCACTCTGTGGTTCTTTCCACTTTCCAGGAGTTTTTCTGCTTTGTTGCTGGGGTTTTTTGTTTTGTTTTTGGTTTGGTGGGGTTTTTTTCCCCACATGTGGCTACCAGGTCTATCGTACACTTCTCTGTGGGGATCCACATTCACTGCCCAGATCTCCTGGAGCAGGAGAGCCAGGAAGATGCTCATAGACAGCTGGGAAGAGTATGTGAACCTCAGGATGTTGCTTCCAGCCGCCTGCTCCTGAGACCATCGAGACAGTACCTTCACTGAGTACCAGCCTGCACCAAGAACTCATGGGACAATATATCCCAGAGATACCAGCACCTGGCAAGAGCAGCAGCTGCTCTCCATGTGCCGAGACCCTCTTCTAGCTGGCAGCAACAGCCCTGGAGGCAGGGACAGTCATACCAACGCGTGCTTGTGTCCTGCCTCCACCAGCTGTGAGGAGGAGGAGGAGAAGATCCTTGTTGTTAGGTTGTGCTGAGACATCGACGGGATCATTGGTTTAGGGAGATTTAAGCATTTGTTTTCTGTTCACAGCGTCTTACTTTCCCAGGCCTGGCAGAGAGCAGGGAAGAGTCATCTGCAAGTCTGGGTTCAGGTCAGCGGGAGCAGGGCTGTTACCCTGTGTGTGTACAGGCTTGTTCTCACGCCCCGTTTCCTTTGTGGACAGAAAGGAGAGTTATCGGGAGCCTGCACCTGCTTCCAGCTGAGGATAGGAAACGCTTCTGGAGGGAGCAGAGGATGGTGCTGGTGTTTCAGGAGGCCAGGAAAGACCAGGGCTCTGTTGGGCTCAGCATGGTAGGGACTGATATTGCAAGCTTGTGCTCAGGGCGGTGGGAAAAATCATTGCCGTCAGCAGGAGAGGACTCAGAATTAAAGTCATCGCCCTGACGATTTGTAGAACTGAGCCGCTGGTGTAAGTGTGAGCTGCCCCAGGCCGCAGAGGACGTGTTCCCCAGCCTGTGGGTCAGCAAAGGCTGTGGCTTCCCTCCTTGCGCTACCGGCTGCCTCGCTGCTCACAAGTGAGGAGCACCTCCGCTGCCCCCATTGCCCTCCTTGCTGCTTTCGGGCACGGCTGGGGCTCTTGGCTCCATCCCACGGCAGTGCTTTAGTCCTGGGGATGCTCAGTTCTGTCCCGGCTGTGTCCCAAAGGTCCCAGAGACCCAAAGGAGATGCCAAGACAGCTAAGCCGCATGGCCTGGGGGAAGGGAGGGCAAATACATCTGAGTTAGGGGGTGATCATGTTAGTGTGATGCATTAATGGGGAAATTGAGTTAAAGGGCTTCATCAGGGATGTAAAGTGAGTTGGTGGCAGGCTGGAAGTCTCCTAATGGGTGCTCTCCCCTGGGTTTTTTACCCTTTTGTGAAGGCAGGATGTGCTGTTTTGAAACAGTATATTAACTCGGCACTAAGAGGCTTCCTAGAGGTGGGTGGGGAGGAAGGGGCCAGGAGATGGAGGGAAGCACTGGAGAGAGCAATGCCGAGAGATGCGGCTTAGAGGGTCATGCTGGATCTGAACCCCCCTGTGACTTTGGGCATGATCACGAGCCTCCAGCACGACGAGGTGCTGACTCAGCTCTGGGCATAATAACCCCAGCCCTTCCCTAACACTAACGTGTCCTTGGAGGCACCTTCCCACATGAGGAATTGGGCAACAGCACAACCAGGTCCCCCTGGCACAGGGCACCCAGCAGCTCTACTTACCTTTGGGTAATAAGGTTAAATCACTGCCTCATTGCAGCCCTCAAATTAAGTCACCACCTTGCTGAATCAATACTATTTTCCATGATGCGCTTGTGACACCAAGTCTGGGGAATGGATTGATGCTGGGAGGCTGAAGCGCTGCAGGGGGGTTCTAGTTAGACCCAGCACTAGGCAGGGTTTGTTATCAGGGGAAAAAAAACAAACAACCGTATTTCCATGGAGAGCAGCAGCTAATGGCAGAGGCAGGAGGTGTGGTGGAGTGGGGACACGAGGACAGTGCCCATGTCTCCTGGCACCTTGTGGGGCTTGGTGCTGGACCCTGTTTTAGACTTGCAGGGCTATTACAGGGAGAAGGTCCTTGTCTGTGGGAAGCCTGTGGCAGCCACGATCTCCTCCAGGTGCATCTGCAGTGGGAGCTTGGGCTAAAATAGGCTGTTCTTGCCCCCATTCCCCTTCCAGCTGAGTGAAGTCTGGGAGAGGAAAGGTCAGAAGAGCAGCTCCCGTGGGGTGCTAACAGCAGCGTGTGGGTGCCCGGCGCTGCCTGATGCCATGCTGACCCCTCTGCAGAGGAGACACAGCCTTCCCACCCCAGCAGCCACCATCCCAGAGGCTCCCTGTCCCCAATGTCCACGGGAATTGCCACCTTGCACTGGCTGGGGTATGACCAAAGGAGCCCTCCAGCTGCCTTGAGCCCACTGGAAAGATGCTAACTGGCATCTACCAGGTTGCTGTGGTTCAGCTGGGGACTGGATCCAAGCAAGGAGTCCCTGGGGCTGAGTTTGGGGTGAATTGGGGGGCAGTTTGGGATCCTGGGTGCCAGATCACTCTGCTCGGAGCTGCAGCCAGGCCAGAAAACGTTTGTGGCCAGAGTGAATCCTGGCAGTCCCAAACCCCAGCCCTGGGACGTTTGCACTTCTGCCAGCCCCCCACGCAGGAAGGCTCGGTGTGGACACCTCTGCCCTTTCCAGGGATGTGGTGTGGACCGGAGACCTCCCACCTCGTCCCAGCCACCCACCCCGCTCCAGATGCCAGGGCTAAGGTCACTCCTGTACCTCTCGCCCCCGTCTCCCGTGCCTTTCCCACCTCCCTCCCCGCTCTGCCGCTGGGACCATTAAGAACGGGATCCCCCGGCACTGGGTGCTTGTTCAGCTGGCTGGGGGGGAGCAGCTGGGTGGGTGGTGCAGAGCAGGGGTTACAACTCCCTTCCTGCTGCCGCAGCTGACCACCACACCGCTGGGCGCTGGGGAGGGGAACGGGACCAGTCCATCGGGCGGGTTTAACCTTTCCAGGACAAGCCCGGCTCTGTTGAATATCTCTGTGCAGAACCAGAGCCTTCTGCAGAGCCGGTACTTCCCAGTCTTCTTGCTGGGAGCAGGGAGGGGAATTCAGAGGAGCAATCGTAGCCCTAAAACCGTTCCTCACCCCCCCCCCCCAGACCCAAACATCTCCTGCCCCCAGGGTGCCCGCGTCGCTGCCAAACCACAGCTCCTGGGTGCTGTCCGTATTTTCTTTCTAAACCTGTAACAGCACTATTTATTTGAGATATTTGGCATCAAAAAACGGGATTCTTCCCCTTAAACCCTCTCCAGGCATGCCCAGAGGTGACCTAGTGGCTGTCACAGCCTCGTATTTGGGCAGAGGCGGAGGAGTGGGTACCAAGGCAGCAGGTTGCTGCCCACCCCAAAGCGTGAGGGGGGGGGGGGGGGAGTGGGTGCTTCTGAATAAAATACTAAGGCAACGGGAGGAGGGCAAAGCTGATAAAAATGCCCAGAGCAGCTGTAGCAATGCGGGCAATGAGGTGACACCACAATCAGCTGTCGCTTATTTTGAGGCTTATCACCTCTGCCTTGCTTAAGAAACCTTGTTCTTTCTGTCCCAGGAGCCCTCTTAAGAGCTGAAGCATTTCTGCAGCCCAAATGTGTCTGATCTGCCTCCAGCAGCGATGCAGGAGCAAATCCAGGGAGCAGGACTGGACCCATTCTGACAAATGGGGGTTGCTGGCCTCTTTTGCCTTGAAAAAGTCTGATTTAAAGGTGAGAGGGAGGAAGAAACTTCGGTGTGTTTCTGGCTCACACAGTGAGCCGTTCGTGAGCTGATCCCCACGCCGGGGAGCTCATCCCTGGCCTGGAGAGCTGGGAGAGGGCACACGGCTCACGTCGGTGCCGCCAGGGCTGTCCCCGTGGAGGCAGAGAGCGGAGCTCTTTGCTCATCCCTGCCCTGCTCCGAAGCAAGAGAAAAACGCTCCTGCCGAGCGCAGCCAGAAATAACCCAGGCCTCCAGCAGCCAAAAAGCTTCCAAGGGGAAATTTTAAAGCGCTGGGAATTTGGCCTCCCAGCCTGTGCTTCGGCCTCCTCTGCTGTCGTAATGTCCCAGGCAGGGAAAGGCAGACCCTGACCGCAGCCCCGCTCCTGCTCTCCAGGAACCAGCATCTCAACAGGGAACGGCTCACTGCCAGCTCAGCTCCTGTTTTCACCCCAGTCTTTTCCAGCACCGTCATCACCGTCACAGCTCCCGCCTTGAAAGGACACTGGTGATGGACAGCACTTCTCCCGTGGGATGTTCTTCAGGGGTTGTGATGTCCCAGCATCCCTCGAGAGCCCTTCGCTTTGCTGCGTCGCTGGCTCGGGATGCCCCTGAGATGAGGCCACCTCGCATTTCCAGCCCTGTTGCTGGTGAGCCCAGAATTTGGGAATCTGTAAGGGGAATACAATAAGGACAAATAAGTTCGAGTGGTCCCGTTGCCCACAGGAGTTGGGGGCAGTTAAAACAGGCCTTCCCCATCTCTGGAAAGGACAGCGGATTCCTGCGCTATCCAGATGGGATTTGAGTCACGCCGCGAAGGAAACGATCTCTCCGCGGCACATGTCAGAGGCTGCAGGGAAGACAAATGTTGCTTCATTGCTCTGGCCCCACTGTTCGCTCACCCACAGGGATCTCCTGGCCAGCTTTGCCCTATGTCAGCATCTTCTCGCCACCCCAGAGCAAGGGCATCGCGTGGCAGATGCTCCACGGAGGAGGAGACACCTTGTTACGCAGCGACGGCTCCGCTCCGGCCCCTGCGGCAGCCCAAGGCTGCTCCGTCCCTTCACTCGGGAATGTAACCCAGCGCGTTGCTCGGCTTCCAGTATCCCCAAGCAGGCTGCAACCTTTGGAAACCTCCCGTGGCCCTGAGCTGTCCCTGCACTACCCCAAACCGCCCCTCTGGTTCAGGACACCGAGCTGGAATGAGCCAAGTGGTCTGGGCACATGCAGGAGGTCATCGAAGACAGGCTGGCTTTGCAAAACAGATCCCGTGATGGATACAGGATCATCTATTTATTTTAAGTTTTATAGGGGGGCATTTTCCCTTGCCAGGAGCTGGAGAATAGAGGACCCGGGTACCATCTGCCCAGGGGACTGGTGAATCATCCTATTTTCCAGTTAACCGCACTTGTTTGCTTTGGGAGATCTCCAAGTTAAGGGGGAAGAAAAAAGAAAACCCAACCCATGGATCTTTTCCCACACAATAACAAAAATGCCTTTTTTTTTTTTTTTCTTTTACAAAAGCCAGTGTCAACTCTGCTTTTACTTAGCAGTGGGCTGGATAAAAATAGAGAGTGAAGTCATGACGCCTTCAGAAGAAGAACCAGGTATGGCCTGGGGAGAGGGGTGAGCGAAGTCAGGCTTGGGGGAATGGGACAAAACGGCCGAACGATGGGGGCAGGCAGGGTTTTTTGTCCCAGGACCGTGCTGGGACAAGGAGACCTGCTTACCCCCGTGCCTTGTGATTTCCCCGGCACGTTGCTGGGAGAGGCAAGAGGCTCTTTGGTGGATGCAGCAGAGTTCAAGCTGTCGTTCTCGCGATGCGGATGGGGCTGTGGCCCAGCGAACACCGGGAGATCGGCTCTTCGCAAAGCCGAGACATTCGGAGCTTGAGGCGCGCTGGAAAGCGAGGGTAGCAGCAGGGAAGGGAAGCCAAGGGGTTGTGCTCCTGCTTTCTCCGGCACCATATTGCTACAGCCTCCTCTCTTAGTTTTCTGCTGAGATCTGGCTTTTTCTCCTGTTTTATCTCCCTGCCAGGCTGCGAGCACGCTGGGCTGTTTGGAAGGAGCGTGCATGTGAGGGACTTTGATGTCTCCTGCTCAGGGCAGGGGCTTTGGAAGCCACTTGTCCCCTGGGTCACCACACAGCTCTGCTCCTGCTCGAGCCACAGCTACTGCATCAGCTTCGTACCCTTGCAACCAAGCACCGACTTAGGTCACGGCTGAAATGAGTTTGGCAGGCCTCAGCACTCCCTTCCATGGGTATTTCTTTACGAGCTTGGAAACACCATGGTAGCTGGCGAGGAGATGCCAATTTTACGTAGCAAAAGGATGCTGCACAGCAGGGCCGATGTGCCCTGCCAGAATGAGGGGAGCTGGAGCTTCAGACTTTTAATTTTCAGGATACAAGGTGAGGGGCTTTTTGCCCTTCTACTTAAACAAATAAAAACTTCCAAGAAAAAAATAATCCCAGTGGAAACTTTAGCCTCGCCCACAAGGAAGGAACCTTCTATCAACGAGAAAATTCACATGGTGGGAAAAAAACCATGTCCTTTTCTGCTCAGCAGCAAATGCTTCCACCCGCTCCTGGACACTGAGCCACGGTTTCTCTGCAGCAGGAGGCTGGAGAGGCGCGAGGGGAATATCTGCATTTCTCCCCTATCAGTCACTGGAACCAGCATTATCACTGGAACAATGGGCTCAGCCCAGGCCTGCCTTGCCAGAGCAGCTCCGCTGCAGCGCTCCCGGATTTATTTTTGTCCGGGCTTGGAGCGGGTTGCGGAGATCAGGTGACGGTGCCCGAGGAGCGCTTGGCATCGCCTGTCCTGCTGCCGTGCGTGCACATGTCCGTGGGAGTAATGAGCAGGCAGGGATGTCGGAGCGGGGCTCATCGGGCAGGGTGGCTGCACTCTCGTTACCGGATCTTTTTCTCTTGGCTTAGCCCGCTCTGGTGACCGGCTCGTGGGAGAAGGGATGCTCCCTCACACTGCAGGGACCACTGATGCTCCCATCGCCCCGGCTCGTAGCTTCGCAACTCAGTCTAGGGAAGCAAAACAAGTGCCTGTGCTTTGGCACTGGGGTTAGGACCTGGGAACCAGTTTCTGATGGAATTGAGCCGTGAGTGTTAAGGGAGGTGACCAAGGAGATATGCAAAAGACTGTGGCAGAGCCGGGGAAGCCCAGCTTCCCAAGGACCAGTGCGATGTCTCCATCTCTGCGCTTGCTTCCTTTCCATATGGTTTCCATGCTGGGTTGTGTTTGAGCAGTAACTGGGAACCCAGTTTGTTCCTGGTGCCCCCATGCTGTTCCAGAAGAGCAGTCAGCCTGGTAGATGCGGCTGAGGTAACCTTTGAGTTGGCAAGTTTGGCAAGGTAGCCAAATCTCAGCAGTCTGGGACACAACAATAAATACTGAGGGTCCCTGAGGCACGTCAAGAAAACCTGAGCTTCTTGGTGACTCCAGAAGCAACGTGAAGGTACCCACGGGGGTGCAGGGACACCCCGCTGCCTGCCGGCATCCTTGGCCACACAGGGACACCCTGCACAGAAGAAACCATCCTGGCTTCATCCCCAGCCACAGCAGAGCACCTTCTGGGAAGCCGGCAGGTTCACCCCCTGCTTTCTCCATCAGCTGGAAACAACCTGCATCCCTGGAGGTTTGTATTTCCCAGGGTGCTGTGAAGAGAGAGGAACCTGGAGTTAACCAAAGACTGGAGAGTGCGCAGGAGCAGCTGTGGCTGGAGGTAGCTCACTGGCTTCTGTACTGGAAAGGGGACAGAGCTGCACTGGGGTCTGGGAAGACGGGGTGTGCTGAGGGCTGGGGGTTTGTTCAGCGAGTGGCACCGTGGCAACGCGAGGAACAAGACCTGAATTTTTCAGGTGTGGGATGAGGAGAGGGACAAGGGTGCTGTGCCACAGCTGGGGGGGCCAGGCAGCGCTAGAAGCGTGGGTAGCATCACTTGACACGCACGAGCGGCCCAGAGCCCTGTCCTGTGACCCCACGCACGGGTCCAGCCTGACCTCGAAGGGAGCCAAGTGCTCTGTGGCAGAGGCTGGGGCTCACCCTGACCCGGGGGGTATTCAAGCTGCGGTCTGTGAGCGGCACGCTGCAAACGTCCCCCTCCGTGGGTCAGGCCGTCCTGCAAAGAATGCCCTTTTTTATAAAATCCCAGCACACGATGCAAGAGTGGAAGGAGCCTACCCTGCCCCCGCAGGTCATTTCAGGCTTGGCTGAGCTTCTTTCCTCTCGAGGGGATGCTTGCCAGCATCTCGGAAATGGCACCGGTGGGATCTGCAGCCCCAGCACAGCTCCGTGGGTCAAGGACCTGCCCTCTGCAGCTCGGAGCAGCAAATCCTACTTTGCAGCGGGAGGATGAGGACGGACGGGGTGGGCGCAGCTCCCTCTGCCAGCCTGGTGCCGTCCTCGCCGAGCGGGAGGCAGCGGTACCCGCTCCCGCTTCGGGAACTCACGACTGAGTTCTCGCCTGCAGCGGGGGCCACGGTGACAGTCTCGGCCTCACCTGCTGCTCCCTGCGGATTCTGTGGCTTGGTGTCGTGTACAGCCGATGATTTATGTCGGCGCTGGGCCTCCAGGGAATGTTTTATGGCTTGTGGTGTGTGGAAATCTATGGGCACCTCTGGTAACGGTTGCGTTGAGTCTAACGTAGCTCCAAGGGACTGACCCTGCCGCTGCCTCCCAGCTGCCTTTCCCTGGATCACTGTGTTTGGGTATCTCTGATGTTGAGATCAAAGAACCTGTGTTCATCCACAGGACTGGAAACACCCGGAGGAAGGGATGCAGGCACAAAGTACTGTCCTCTTCTGCACTCAGCGTAACCCTTGCATTGCTGTTTGGAGAAAGGACACAAACGCACCGGGAGAAGTAAAACTGTGGATATCACCCATCAGTCTTTCTGTGGGGAAGATTACTGGACTGCTCTGCTGGATGAAATCCTGCAGAGGTTTAGCCCGCGGGAGCTAGCTGCGTTGCATGCAGGGTGCGTCCAGGTAGGATTTGTACTGGGGGTCTGACGCACACCCCAGTTGCTGGACTGTCACAGTCAGGGCTGATTAGGGAAGGTGTCAGGGGGCCACCTTAAAGCAGCCAAGACTGAGAGGCCAGGGCTTCTCCTCCCGCTCTGCTGGTGTTCCACTAATTGCAGCTTTCCCTAATTAAAAGTCAGTGATGTGGCTTCGGCAGCGGAAAGCCAGGTCCCCCTGGCCAGCCCTGGGCAGCGGCTGGGTGGCAGGGAAGGATGGGGTCATCCCTGGAGCCCAGCACGCTCCCTGCCAAGCCGTGGTCGGATGCCGCAGAGGAGCCAAGCATCCAGGAGAGTCCTCAAAAGGAGGAATAAAATCAGAGCCAACCTTGCCAGAGACATGGGGCAGCCGGGGGATGCTCCGGCCCTGAGCCGTTGTGCTGAAGCTGGAATGAAACGCTCCGCGGTAGCTGCAAAGTTGCTTTCCAGGTAGCACTAGTGAGTCTCCGCTAACAACACGGCTCTGGGAGCTGGGGCTCTGCAGCAGAGGTAGCAAATCCCACGACAGACTTGCGTGAGCTGGCAACACTCTGCCTCTCCCAGGGGAAAAGAAGGGCCAGCTCGCTGCCAGGCACTTAAAATAAGACAAAGTAAAAGCTGACGATCTTTAGAAGTGCAGTTTCCTGTTGGCTTGTTGGTTGCCGATCTAACAGTTCTTTCTCCTTCTTTATTTCCACGTGACGACAACTCAGTTTTGGTTCAGGTATGTCTTCCCATGGGATAATAATCTCTCCAAGCAAAGTCATCCTGAGCAAAGCCAGGAGCATCCAAATGCCAGCACAGAGGTATAATGTAAGTGACTCTGGGGTGATTTCATTAAGAACTTCTTGTGCTCTTACTGTATCAATACAAACTCACAGACAACAGTGAATTTTCACCCCAGACACATCTTCAACCCGAGCACGTGCCTTGCTCTCTCAGTCTAGAGCAAATAACATGACTTAGACCTTTTCATACCCGTACACGTCCTGTTTTGAAATCCATGGGCCAAATGGGTGTTAATTATAGGGCAGGAAGGATGCCAGTTAAAAGTTTGATAGACGATGCTTTTGTTGCCTGGAGAAGCCAGAGGTGGGAATAGACATCAGCTTATATCACTTTAGAGATCGCTAGAGTGAGGTGTTGGGAGAGGGGTGATGGTTTGGGAG
The DNA here is from genome assembly GCA_035590195.1 of Aviceda cuculoides. Lineage (NCBI taxonomy): Eukaryota > Metazoa > Chordata > Aves > Accipitriformes > Accipitridae > Aviceda > Aviceda cuculoides. Next base: position 16,323,464 of record JAVJGG010000061.1, read on the forward strand.
CGGGTGAACCGCGTGGCAGCTACTTCAGTGGGACGCTGCGGGGGTCGAGGAGAGGCAGGACGGGCTGGTGTCTCTGCTGGGCACAGGCACCTTCCAGGTATTTGAGAGCAGACTCTGGAGAGGGGCTGGAAGCCTTCAGCGGGGTGCGTCTCGCTGGGAAAACGGGATCGCGCACGGCTCCTCTCCCTGGCCCGCAGCTGGGGAGGGCTTGCAGATGGAAAGCTGGTGGCTCAGGCTGGCTGCTCTCGGCGGGCTAATAATACCTCTGGGGAGAAGGGCAGCTGGGCAGCAGCAAGGGCAGCTCCTCTTACAGGCTGTCACCCATCACCCCCGGCTGCCAAGAGCCTCCAGAGAAGTTTGGGGATGTCTCGGAGGAGAGCTGGTACCGCCACCCCCTCCTCCGTCAGCAGGTTTCCAGCCGGCAGCCGGCCGTGAGGGGTTCCCCCCACCGCGGTGCGGAGCGATGCCATACACCCCAGCACCGACCGCCGCTCGCCCGTCCCTGCGCCGCATCCTCCGTGTCACCGCATCGTGCCCCGCATCCTCCGTGTCACCGCATCGTGCCCCGCATCCTCCGTGTCACCGCATCGTGCTCCGCGTCCCCGTCCCGGCAGGACCCGGCAGCCACCAGGCGGGCCGGCGGGCCGTCCCGCCACAGCCGGCGTCCCAGCAGAGAGGGTTTTTCTTGCGGAAAAGCTGCTTAGCAGCTTATGGAAACAATAAAAGTAGTATTATCTTCAATGGCGAGGCAGATGGTTTGGATGATTGGTTTGACTTTTAAGCTGGATTTGAGCTACGGATATTCTGATTTTTAACAATTTTTGGCTGGTCAGGCTCCGGCAGCGTAATCCCCAGATTCCCGCTCCCCATAAATCCGGTTCTCCCTGTGCCAGGGGCTGTGGGATGGAGACCTGCCCTGGGGCAGGGAGGGGGCATGCAGAGACCTGCACGGGAGGGGGCACCCAGAGACCTGCACGGGAGTGGGCACCCAGACACCCACCGCCTGGGCTAGCAACCACCCGACCCCGCTGCCACCACCGTGGCCACCGCTAGCCCTCCGCGTGCCGGTTGTCACCGCTCCCACCGCAGCCTCGTCACCCCGACCTTGCGGGGACGATACCCCTCTCTGCTCCCGTCCGGCGCGGGCGGCAGCGTTCTGCAAATCCACCGCTGGCAGGAGCCCAGGCCCCAGCTTCTCCCCCACCGGCAGTGGGTCAGCGAACTCCCAGCGCAGAAGTGCG
>JAVJGG010000061.1:16348163-16358288 GCA_035590195.1 Aviceda cuculoides
GCTGTTATCCATAGGGATGCCACCCCATACACACACACTCCCCTACTAAAACCACAGCCTGGATGGTTGGAACGGGGTGTTAAAAACACCCTAAAAACGGCCACCGGTTTGGTTCGGGTGAGCGGCTGAGCACTGACGATCTCGTGGCACCCCAGGCTGGCCGGCAGCGATGGCGGTGGGGTGCTCCCGGGCGGGCGGGGGGGCCCCTCGCCGTTTTCAGGGACACCTGCAGAGCTGTGGAAATAATTGCTGGTAATAAGCCCGTTAGCCTCTTAACCCTCATTAAGCAGCTTAGGGGGGACGCGCGCCATTATACGCAAACCCAGAGGTGGAGAAGGCCCCTGTCAGGGCAAAGGGGTGTTACTGGTGGGGACGGGATTTCAGCGGGGGCTCTGGGGGGGTATCACGAGGCGGGGGGAAATGGCTCCATCCTTCCCCCGCCCGGCAAGCTCCCCTCCGGCATCCAGCCCCCTGCATCCCCCCCCGTCGCTCTTTGCCAGCCGGCGCCGTCGGCAGCTCTGGGCAGCCCCGAGCAGCGGGCAGGGATGGTGGTGATGGGCCCGTCACACCCGTGTGACGAGTGTGGGAGGTCTCAGCCGCAGTCACGCCGGGGATGGGGGGGGGAGCTGACAGCACGGGGCGACGGCCCGGCCAGAGCCCGACACCGCGGCCGGGGAATGGAGCGGGAGGTTTCTAATCGCTCCAGTTGGAAAAAGTCCCATTTTTACATTTGCTAAATTAAAGGATGTCAGCATCTGATGGCAAGCCCAGGCTCCTCGGAAATTTAAACTAATGATAGCGAAGAAAATGAGCTGAAACCAGCGCACAAGCGCTCCCATGTTAGCCAGCCGCACCAGCCCCGACCAGCCATGACCAGGGCAGGGTTCAGATGGCAGCTCGCAAAGCACCAGCCGTCACAAAGCTCTCGACTTTTTGCCCCAAAATGCAACCTCGCCCACTCTGCTTGGTCAGAAAGTGCATTGCTGGCACCCGGGCAAGCCGGGCTGCTGGGCTGGGGTCCCCAGCGAGACCCCCATCCTCCTCCAGCCTCCAAAAGGGCAAATATCTCCCTCTTTTACGGATACAAACGCTCTAGGCGCTGGGGTTTGACCAGCACGGGGTGGAAGCAGGGAGAGCAGAGCGGCGAGTGCGATGTCCAGATTTCTCCAGCTCCGAGGATTCCTACGGCCGGCTCCGTCCAGCCTGGCCCCGCGCGGGTGGGCAGCGGGGTCCCGGCAGAGCACTGGGGCCGCCGGCTGCCGCACGGCCCCTTCGCTGCCCCTCTTCCCCATGGAAATACCTGGGCTCGGGCTCGGGCTTCAGTCCCCAGCGCTCTCCGGGCTCTGCTGGGGCGTTTTTTGTGCTGCAGCTGAGCAAAACCACAGGGTGGTGTGGTTTTTTTGTTGGTGGGTTTTTTGTTTTTTTTTTTCTTTTTATAATTTTCTCTGCAAGATAAAATTAAACAAACAAGCCCTTCTGGGAGCAGTGCGAGGAAGGGAGCCTGCTTTCCTACAGATGTGCGTGTCCTCAGCGATTACAACCACCGAATTAAGCTTTCCCCGTGGCTGGGATATTTGCATGATCCCCCTCCTTCGCCTCCTGCAGTTTCGCTGGTGGGAGACCGGCTCACTCTGCCTCTCCATGAGGTCATCACCCAAACACCTATTTTTCACAAAAGCACTGAGAACAGGTTTTTATTCCTGACCTCGCCACCTCGCCATCAAATTAGAGTGGTCTCAAGTGAGAGGCTGGGAGCGTTCGGCAAAGTGGCGCACGCCGGCGGAGAATAGAATAAATAGGATAGGACAGGATAGGATAGAATGGGATGGGATAGGATAGGATAGGATAGGATAGGATAGGATAGGATAGGATGGGATAGGATAGATAGGATAGGATAGGATGGGATAGGATAGATAGGATAGGATAGGATAGGATAGGATAGGATAGGATAGGATAGGGTAGGATAGGATGGGATAGGATAGATAGGATAGGATGGCATAGGATAGGATAGGATAGGATGGGATAGGATAGGATAGGATAGGATAGGATAGGATAGGATAGGATAGGATAGGATAGGATGGGATAGGATAAGATAGGATGGGATAGGATAGGATGGGATAGGATGGGATAGGATAGGATAGGATAGGATAGGATAGGATAGGATAGGATAAGATGGGATAGGATAGGATAGGATGGGATAGGATGGGATAGGATGCAGCCGGGCATCTCCTAGGGGATGGGGCTGCAGAGGAGGGGGAGTGCTGTGGGTCAGGAGCAGAGAGGGGGCTCCCGGCCGCCCTCCGAGCCCCTGCTGCAGCCCCCAAACCAAAGAGGAGCAGCCGTGGCACAAGGACTTGCAAACACACCTAAACTTTCCAGTTTCATCTGCTTCGGGAGCCAGCACAGAAGCCGTTGCCATAGCTTTGCAGACCACCGGTGGGTTTCGTAGCGCAATCTGGACCACGGATCTATGCAAATCCCCAAGGCAGAAGTCTTTATGGAGGCATATGACAACCGAAAAAGAATAGCGCTCAGTGCTCTACTCCCACACGCCACCCCCCAACTTCACCATCATTTAAATCAGTCTTAAGTTGGAAGAATTCAAATCAACACTGTCGTCACAGAGCCAAGCAGAGAGGTGACACAACTTGGATGCTGCCAGGGAAATTGCCCCCCTGAGACTCCAAACCCATCAGCCCATCACTTTTTGAAGCCCCGTCAAGGAAAACAAATGAACTGGCAACCCGCTGCCCCAGGCCCTCCAGCCACTCCGGCCAGGGCTGCCGGAGAGATTTCCAACCAGCCTTCCCCCTGGGATCAACGGGAGGGGGACCGTGGGGAGAAAAAAATATCCAAGACATGCTGCTGAGGCTGGAGAGCCACAGTTGGAAAAGAAATCAAAGCTTCCAAAGAGAGAGATGCCAAGGAGACACGTTGTTCCCAAGAGAAACGGGACATTCCTCTCCAAGGGGGAGGAAGAGAGGAGGAAGGCTCACACCACCTCTTCCAGCGACCCGGCATAGGTGCTCAGGGGGCTCCGTGCACGGCAGCCTGCTCGGGCGGCTTGTCCCCTCTGTGCCACGCTGCAGACGGCATCGCAGCTCCCGACTTTTTTTGTTGCGTTTATTTTTTTTACCCTAAAAGCACGTTTTCGATTTGGGGGAAAGGTTGCCTGGGTTCTGCCAGCAGCCAGGCGGATGCGGAGCTGCTCTGCGGACTCCCGGAGACCTCCCTGCCTTCCCTGCGCCCCGCGCCCAGACCCTCCGCTCTCTCGGGTGCTTGACGTCGGCAAACTCCTCAGGGCTCTTATGGGAGTCACGTAGGGAAGAAGCTGGAGGAAAAAATGATACTTTGCCATTGCCAGAAATGCCAAAATCAGGTCCCAGTCCAGTCCAGAGGGTGAAGAATCGGCAGTTTAGATTTTTCCTTGCAAAACATTTCAGGGTTGCGCAAGCGATGGGATCGAGCTGGAAGCAAGCGGGGAAGATGGTTTCGGTGCACTCCTGGTTGCTCCCCTGAAACCGCCCAATTTGGCTAGTTCAGCGTGATTTCTGCAGCACGTTGTTTCTGCAGCAAGTTTTATACCTGTGCCCCTGGGCAAAGCCCTGACAGCATCCTGCGCTGGGAACAAGCTACCTGCCTCCTCAAGGCAGCACCTGGGGAAGTAGGAGGGAAAAGAGGAAGGGGAGCAGAGCTGGCCCAGCTATAAATAATGCCGTGGAAAGGAAACGGGGAAAAAAGCAGCAAACAGAAACCAAGAAATCCGGGGAGATGGGTCCAGCTATGGGCACTCGGTGCAAACAGCTCCTCGTGCTCCGTGTGACCCCGTAGAATTGAGCAGGAGAGATAACGGGATCCGTCACGGGATCCGGAGCAGGATCCAGCCCGGCCGTCGCTTTTCTATGAGCCGCACGTCAAACTGACCCAGAGCCTTGGGCAGGGTGCAACGCATAGTTCGTGGCGAGCCCTCATCCACTCTGCTTCGTTAAAAAAGATGAAGGTGAGAAAGGGGAGAGTTAAATTAAGGAGAGTTAAATTAAGGCACCCGTTGGACCATGCCGACACAGCACTGGCCTAGCTCCCGGTGTCACCCAGCGATCCCATCCCCGAAAGCGCCAGCAAGCTGTGAAATAGCCTGTGTTTAAGGCAATCATTATTTGCAATCTGTGAGCCTGGAGAAAAAGGCAGAAAAAGCAACTTCTCGTTTTTACCAATAAAAGGGGAATTGCAGAGACTCAGCGAGCACAGTGGCCAGCAGGTCACAACCAGCAGGGCTGGAGTGATTCATCCTAAATAAACTGGATTTAGTCAAACTAGCCTAGAATAAGGCAGAGAAAGTTTGCTGTGCTGATGCCTGCCAGGCATTAGCCCATGGAAGCGACGGGGCCAGCAGAGAGGAAACAGAGCAGGATCATCCCCACTGCTGCTTTCCCCTCCGCCTCCAGAAAAATGAATGAAAAGCTTCAATCCCAGCTTCTGCACCTGGATACTGCACTGAAATGCATTAAGGAGGGTTTATTTTTTTCCTCTTGCCCTAGACAATCTTCCTGGAGCGCATCAGTTCCCGTCCCCAATGGCTGCTGGAGGAGCCGGGGACCAGGCACCGCTCCGCAGCATCCACTGGACTAGTTTTCCCCAGGGGAAAAAAAAAAAAAAAAGCCACTTCTGTCCTGGTTGTGTATAAATTATTATTAAACCTGAGCAAATAATTCAGGGCAAAAGCTTCGGGAACAACATTTTGCCTTTTCATTTTCCGCTCTCGAGCTGTCTGCAATTTTCCCAGTGCTCGGGGATGATTTAAAGACCTGTCTCCGGACGGGAGCGCCTTGCTGTGACGACGGCTGCGGGCGTTTGATGGCCCGTATTTCACGTGCGCAGATGAGGACACACCGGACACGGAAGAATGGATGAGTCTTTCCTGGTACCCTAATTAGACCAGCAGCATTTGCAAGTGGGTTTGGGGATTTTTTTTTTCTGTCTTTGAGACCTGCAAACACTTCATGCCGAGTTAACGACCTCCCGTTCGTTAGGCAAGGCTCGGCGAGCGCTTTGCTTTATGGCTCATCATTTTTCCAGCCGACAGGACCAACCCGGACACAAGATTTCCACGGAGCACCTCATTCCCAGCCCCTCTTTGCACTCCAAAACATCACTAAGGACACGGGAAAGATGCGTGGCAGATGGGACGGCGGGCAGAGCCGCGGGGCCGTGGGGCTCCGATGGCTCTGACCTTCCAGCGCCGCAGCCATCCCAGGCATTCGCTTCCTTGTTAGTGGAAAGGGAAGGGAGAAGGGATCGGCTCCGTGCAAACTCCCCGTGGTGCTCGCGGGACGCAGGCTGACGCCAGCCGTAAAAAAAAAAAAAGCAAGGAGGGGAGAGCCACGCTCCCTGCTTGCGGTGCAAGGGGTGCCCGAATCCAAGGTTCCCATACCTGGAGTAAGAGGCTGTCCGTCCCCCGCCCCGACCCTGTCCGTCTGTCCCCGGGAACCCCACGCTGGGGTAAAGCAGGGTCTGTCCTCGAGGCCCTACGACCTGCCTACTCTAAGAGACGCCCTCGACCCTTTTCCTGGGGGACAAGGGCTGGTGTCACCCGCTGCTGTGACCCCAGACACTCAGCGGGGATGCCGAAGGGGCTGAGAAAGGGACCCCCCCCGGCCAGAGCCGGCGTCGAAGGCAACCACGTCTCCTTCGGGGACCCGGCCCTGGAGAAAGAAATCGCTCCCAGGTTTGGGCAGGGCAGCCGCTGCCTCCCTTGGTTTTTTTTTTTTTTTTTTTTCTCTTTCAGGTCGGAGCAAACCGTTGACATTACCCTCCTGCTGTCAAGACCCCCCAGAGCAGCTCATGCATGAGACAGAAGGAGCCATTTAATGCCCCCCAGAACCCAAAAGGGGCCGGGGCCGCTCTCGGGGCCATCCCAGGTGACGGAGCCTGGGGCTCCATTAGTCCGGGCTGGAAACCCCTCTCCAGCCCAACAGCTTTCTCCTCCCATTGCGTAACTGCACTTTGTCGAGCAAACCCAGCCGCTGGCGATGCATTTTCTCCAGCATCGCTGCTCTCCCGCAACATTTTCCTTATTCCTTTCACCTGCTCTGGACAGTCACCGAAGCACCCGGGGAGGGAAAGAGAGACAAACCCAATGGTCGTCCCACCCGTAAAGCAAAACCCAGGATGAAAAAAGGGGGGAAGAAAAGCAGAGAGTGGTGTCAGGTGCCTCTCCCCAATCCATCCCCTCCCGGTTCGCCTGTGGGGGTTTGACAAAAGTGCTTTTCGGCTGACAAAATGATTACAGGGTGCCGAGACAGTAAGTTGCACATGGATTTCTTTCCTGCATTTCAAGCAGGGCGAGGACACGGCTGCAAAAGCAGCTGCACTTCTGGAGGGCTCGCGGTGACGGGGGACAGGGGAGGTGGCAGGAGGGGGGATTTGGGGAGAAGGAGGGCTATTTCCCGCTCGACAAAAAAAGCAAGGAGCGAGCGGGTGGGAGCGTGCACGAGTGTGCGAAGCCAAAGGCAGAAGGTGCTGCAGGTCCCGGTTGGAGCGGGGACGGGTTTGGGAGGATGCTGGTGCCGGTGTCTGGACCAGCCTGAAGTGGGAAGGGGAGAAGCTGGAGCTGCTGCGGGGGGGGCCCCGCCCCGAGCAGGGTCAAATCCTGTGCCCTCGCTACGAGGAGAGGTTTGGGCAGCAGCAGCGCTGGGAGCGCGCCCGCGTCTCTCCGGTGGGAATATAGACGGAACGGGGCAGAGCGAGGAGTCCTGGGTGCGCTTGGACCCCCGGTGCCTGCAGGCAGCGGGTGCTGGGCAAGGGGGGGGAGGAGGCGAGGAGGATTTCAGCTCCAAACTCAATCTGTCGGAGAACTTGGCCTGCTCCCCGTCAAGCTGAAAATAGCACATATGTAAGGAGGCGCACGCAGTGCTGGCTGTGTCCTCGCCCAGCGTTTCCGTCCTGCTGCGCTCCACGCAGCGCCCCGGCCCCCCGCAGCCCCCACATTCCCCCACCCCACCCCCCCCGGGCACCAGGTCTAGGGCAAGAGATTTTTTTGCCTCCTTAGAGCATCCTTATTCTGGCAAAGCGGAGCCCGGTCCTTTCACCTTCGGCTGCTTTTTACTTTTACCGCGAGGTCCGTCCGGCGGCGGCATCCCCGCCGTTATCATCCGGAGTGGGCGAGGATGAGCGCGGCTCACGGCGGGAGCTGAGCTTTATTAGAAACAGGCATCTGGCTCCAGCACCACCCCCCCCAGCAGCCGCCGGCCCAGGCTCGGGCTCAGGATGAGGCCACGAACACATATGAACGGTCAGGCAACTGCAGCAGCAGGCGGGGAACCTCCACGAGTCCCCAGTATTTCTCCAGATTTCGTCTCCAGACCCATTACCGGTGGTGGGAAAATAAAGATATTGTCCTCCTCTGCGAGGGCACGTGCTGCCCGGCCAGGGTCGAGCCCCAGCCCTGGGGGAACGGTGAACTAGCAGAGCGTGCAGCAAGCTGGAGGATGGAGATAACCCTGGCAGCAACCAGAGCTGATTCCTGCAGCGCAGGAGGAAGAAAAGAGGCTGAGCTCCCCATGGACATCGGGCACGGGAATAACGGGAGAGTTTTGTGGGACATCAGACGCAGTCCTGAGCAAAGCCTGCGCAAAGCCCCGCTCCTCTCCCATCCCTGCTTTGAATTCCCCCTAAAGAAACGTCCAGGGCAAGTACCCCAGGATGGAGGAAATAGAAGGTTTCTCGGGACAAGGCTTACGGGGTGGTAACTGGGAGATCTAGTAAGTGCAAAAAAGCAAATAACACCGGGGGCTGGGGAGGGACATACAGGCAACCCGCATGGTGCTTGGTGTACGGCAGAAGAGGATTGTTTTAAGCTTGCAGGTTGCCTCGTGCTCGGTATATTCAGGGTACGCTATAAAGCCTCTATAGGATGATTTCCTAACCGGAGGGAGCAAGCAGCCCTCCAGCCAGGCAATCCGGAGTTTCAGGGCATGGCCCCCCAGCAGCACCCAGCAGGAGAGGCACCGCTTTGCGAAAACGCATTTCTCACCCCAAATCTCCGCTCTGCCGGGCTGTCGCTTTACGACGATGGCTGCCTCGTGCTGCAGAGCTCGGCTGGGGACGGCCGCCGGGCGCGGGGGGGGGGACATCGCTGGCCGCGCAGGAACCGAGCACGGCTCCGACGCGCTCTTGCAGCCGCAGAAGCACCAAAAACGCACCTGAGCGTCGCCAAAACCCCACCGCTTCCCAAAGGCCTCCGAGGAACGGCATTAGCGAGCGTGTGGTATCAGGTCTCCTGAAACAAAGCCATTGTGGTCGAGGCAGGAGCCTTATTAATTCTTTCCTCTCTTTAATTTCCATTTTTTCTCGGTTCCCTTTCCAATTGCTCAGGTAGGGCTTGGGTAGGGCCCCCCACCGCCCCCAGCCTGTGTGCCTGCGGCACGGTGCCACCGCCACCGGCGTTATCGCTCCGGGACACGGGGATGTGATGGGTGGTTGCATTTGGGGTCGATGGCGAGCTCAGAGGGATGGGGGGAGCGCAGAGGGAAAGGAGCCCTGGATGGGGCAGAGCCCCCCAGGTGGAGGGGAAAGGGAGGATGGGGAGCACCAAAATAACACCCTGGGGCTGTCGGCAGCCACGCCGCGGGCTTGGGGGTGGGGGGGGGGTGCACAGCTGGGTCCTGGCCTCGTCCACTCTGCAGCTGGGAGGATGGAGACAGGAAACTGCCACTTATTGGAACGGCATCGTTTGGTGAAATATCCCCGCTTCTCCCCAAACGCCACCCTCGGGGACAGACCGCAGGGAACGGGGTGGGACAGGACCCCCTCGGCACCCACAAATCCCACCCCAGCGATCGCCTTTGGGCCTCCACCAGCAGCACCCGTCACCGGCGTAATTCCCCTCCACCCTTGGGTCCCCCCATCGCCCTCATCCCCCAGGGACCCTAAAAAGCACCATTTTCCCCATTACATCCCACATCCCGGCAGCCCTGAAGCCCTCTCCGGCACCAGCCCTGCAGCACCCATCGCCATTGATGCCATCGATGTGTTCCCAGATCCCAGGGAACGCCGACGTGCCGCAGCCCCTACGTGGGGGACAGGACTCCTGCCGTCCCCACTCCCCCGCCGTTACATAAACTGCCTGGAGCCGGGACTGTTTTCATTTGTTTTGCCTACAGCACTGTGCTCTTCAACTTTATTTGCATAACAAATAATTAATAATAATTAATGACTGGGAGAACGGTGCGGATTGCCAGATTTTGCTAATTAGCGAGGCAGCGCCATTGCAAGAGCGAAGGCAGACGTCACGCGGTCCCGTCGCCCCGCCGAGGGTGGGCTGTGGCCGGGGACGCAATGGGGACGGTGGTCCTGTGGGACAGGCGGCCGTTTGGAGGAGGAGGAGGAGGAGGAGGCGGAGGAGGAGGAGGCGGACGAGGAGGCAGCAGTGCGGGTGGTGGTGGGACGGGTCGCTGGTCCTGGCAGGGTTTTGGCTGGTGCCCGCGCCCGTGCCGTGGCACAGCACCCCGCGCCCCGCTTTCTCCGCGCTCTTATTAGAGCCGGGGACAACACTACTTAATTGTCTGATGATGGCACCCCTCCATGTAATTAACGAGAAAACCTGTACCAGCTCGTTAGAGAAAAGCTTTCGCTCCAGCCAAATCGTGCTGGGGACACTCTTCCCCCGAGACCCCTTGTGGGTGGCACCCCCTCGGGGTGGGGGGGGGCTGAAAGCACCAGGGAGACCCGGCTGTGTCACCGATGCCGGAAAATATGGAGGAGCGAGGATGTGAGTGTAGGATGGCCTGTTTGGTGACACCTGGGGTGTAGGGTGACGTGGCAGCTTCTGCCCGGACCTCACGCACCCGCAGCTGTCTGGGGGCCTGGGAACACTGGTCCTGAGAGGGAGGGGAAAAGGGAAAGGGAAAGGGAAAGGGAAAGGGAAAGGAAGGGAGAAAAGAGAGAAAGGAAAAGAGAGAAAGGAAAAAGGTAAAGAGGGGAAGGGAAGGGAAGGGAAGGGAAGGGAAGGGACGGGAAGGGAAGGGACGGGCCGGGACGGGAAGGGAAGGGGCGGGAAGGGAAGGGAAGGGCAGGTGCGGGCAGGTGCGGGACGGGCAGGGAAGGGCAGGGAGGGGCGGGGACGGG
>JAVJGG010000061.1:16367693-16404588 GCA_035590195.1 Aviceda cuculoides
GCCTTCTCTTCACTCTTCTTCACCTTCTACCATGAGTTTGGGACCAACCATCCCTCCCTCTCCTCCTCCCTTCGGCAACGTCCCGGAGCAGTGACTCTCCTCATCCCCAGCTCCCATCCTTTCCCCGGCACGGCAATCGTGCTTCCCCTCGCTGCTCCCAAACCCCCCCCGAACTCCAGAGGGTCTCGGGGCCACGCTTGCAGCGCTGCCGCATCTCCCCTCTCCGCGCTAGCTTGCCCCATATCTCACCCCATGGCATCGACCCCACAAACCCGGAATCTTAACCAACCCGTTGAAATCCCCGCATGAAAAGCACCGCAGGGCCTTGGTCTGGCGGCGGTACGCCTAAACCCCCACGGATGCTCAGCTAACGGCGGAGATTTGGGTTTTACGGATCAAAGAGGACGCCAGCCCCCACGCCGGGCACGAGCACGACCACCCAAGGGGCGACCCTCAGCGTCCTGACCCCAAACCACTGCTCCCTCCTGCCTGTCGGGCAGCCCCTCACGCCCCGGCTCGCTCCTTTCCGCGGGCTCCTCTCCTGCCATCCCACCATGCTCATCAGTCAAGGAAAACTTTCCGAATCCCACCGCCCCGGTGCCCAGCCGGCGGTGCCAGCCCCAGGCTCCCCGCACCCGGTCCGCCGGCTCCCTCCGCTCCCTCCAGCAATAAATACAAATAACGGTGTCGGGCAGTCTGGAAATTGGCTGCAGGGCTGGGGCGGGCGGCTGGCCGTGGGCCAAAGCCGGGCAGGGAGGCACCGCCGGGGCGGGGGGAGCTGCTGCGGGGACCCCAGCCCTGACCCCCTCCCGCCTCCTGCTCCCCGGCACGGCGGTTCTGCCGGGGCTGCCAGCGGTCGCCGATTTTGAGCGGCGTGAGCTGGGTGTTTTCCCAGCAAAGCAGCAAGTGGGAGAGGTTTGGGGCTTGGATGCAGGGGGAGACGTGGGGAGCCGGGGGGGGGGCTGCAGCCCTCAGGGCTGGCTGGTTGGGCAGAAGGGAAATGGGCAGCCAGAACTGGTGAGGCTGGCTTTCCCATCGCCCTCCCCGGTTTGCTATGGGAAATGCGAAGAAATAGCCTGGGATTTCCATCCTGGCCATCCCCAGGGTTCCCTCTGCTCTGGGGGAGCAGAGACGCTCCCTACATTTTTGCCGTCCTGACCCGGGGCTGGGGAGAACCACGGGGGAAGCCCATCGCTCCCAGTTCACCCATCTGGGAGGGTGCAGGATCCCGGTGGCTCCGGTGGGCTCTCAGCTGGGGAACGGCTCGGGTCAGGATCCAGCCTCACCCTGCAGCCAGCCCAGCCTCGGCCACTTGCTCAGGAGCCCTCAAAGCCAGGGAAGGAGGGCGAGGGGGCGAAGCAGGGGTCTGCGCCCCGGCGGGGTCTCCGGCCTGCCCCTTCCCCACGCCCGCAGCGCGGCTGCGCGGGGCCACGAGCAAGTCGGCGCGGAGCCATTAGGGCTAATTTAATCAAGACGGATGGCCCAATTGGAGGGCTGCCGCCCATAAATCCCGCGCTCGCGCTGCATTAGTGGCAGGGCTGCTGGAGGAAGAGGCCGAGGGGGAGGCGCGGGGGGGGCCGGGGAAACGTGCTAAGTCACCCGTCCTCCCGATGGCACTGGGATGCTCGGACTGGGTGCCGCCACCCCGGTGCGCTCCCCATCCCATAGTGAGCGGTCTGGCCCCGGGGACGTGGTCCATCATCTTCCAGCTCTTCCAAAAGCCCGACAGCCGGAGAGAGTGGGATTTCGAGCAACCTGGTTTTGCTGAACCCCAAAAGGTGCAGGGTTGTTCACAAATCCCCCACACCAAGGCAGGGCTTGGCTCCCATGGGAATCTCCCCTGGTCGCTCCAAGGGGTATTGCAGCAAGAGGGAGATGGGATACTGGGGGAAATAAACCTGAAGCCCCACGGTAGATCACAGTATGACAACTGGGACTCAAACACACAAGGCGAGAAAGACCCAAGGCTGGTGGACGCAGCATCCATCCCAGAGCCCAGCCGAGACACCCCAAACTCGAGCCACGCCAGCCCACCACAGGGCTGCGGGACACCCCCGTGGGCTGCCAGCTCCCCTCTCCCGGCACCCTGCTCCCTTCCCGCCTTTGCTCCTAGAAAGGCCATTTTCAGGCTCAGGATTGCCACCTGATGACCCGAACTCCGCCGTCCCCATCCGCTGGGCTCAGGCAGCGGGAGACACGCGTGCCGCTGCGCCCCACAAGCCGAGTCAGGAAATAAGCTCTCATCTAGCGAAGTTAAAAATAGCCGTTATCTTTGCCATTAACACGCCTTGCCCCCAACTCTCCGGCCAAGCTGGCTCCCGTCTCGCCGTCCGCCCGCACACCAAGGCCACCGTGCTCCCGGCCGAAAAACCGGCCGTGAGGAAGGGACCGAACGGCTGCCGCCATCTGCTCCGGGCGCTGGCATCGCCGTCGGCGCGGGATGCTGGCTCTGTGAGGCCGCGCTGTTGGCCGGCGCGGCGGTACGGAGGGCCAAGTCCTGGTGGGTTTTGGGAAGACAGCGGGCCAGGGGATGCGGCGGATGGATGGCGTGGGTTTGTGGGCATCGCTCTGGCTCCCGGAGGCTACGTGGTCACCCAGCAAGGGAGAAAAGAGGGGTGCTGGCCCAGTGCAGAAGAAAAGATACTTGTGCAATAGGGATGGGGGTTTGCCGGGGGATTTCGGCCTGGGAGAGCTGATGAGGGCATCAAGGAGCCGTTGAATGATGGAGAGATGGATGCTCAGACCTAGTCTCCACGTCCAGAGCATCTCGAGGGCTGCACCAGCAGCCGGTTAGCGGGGAGCACGACCGAAATAGCTTAGGGAAGCTGAACTCGGGGCACAGGGAGCGATGAACTGTGGCACTGCCGTAGATTTATCTGGAAAAAGAAGAGTGCACAGCCCTGTGCACCTCTGGTTTCTGGCTGTGCTTCAGTGTGGCCAGGAGGGAGGGAGGGCAGGGAAGGAGCCGGGCTGCCGGCAGGAGGAGCACGGCAGCCGAGGTCAGCGCTTGCGGTGCTTTTATGAGACCACGCACAAGGTTCCGGAGACCAGAAAATGCTGATGGGGGCAAGAACTGGTCACCACCGAGCAGGGGTGCGGAGCAGCTCTCCGCAGGCTGGGTGCGAGTGGCACCGTGCCCAGCAGGTCCGGCTCCCTGGGCTCAGCACCTTTGCATCCTCTTGCCCGGGAAAGAAAAGCGAAGGCAGGATTGGGCCTGAGGAGCCATCAGCCAGGAGCAGCAATCTGTCCCATGAAAAGCCATGGAGCAGGTGAGCCATTTCTCCCCCAAAATGGCTAGCGCAGGGAAAAAAAAAAAGACATTTGTATTTCTGCCAGCCGACAAAATGAGACACCACTTGTAGCCAATGAAACTCTGCAGATTTTGCTAATAAAGGATTGCTCCGTCCAGCTTCCAGCTGGATTCCAGCCCCAGCCAAGACGCGGACACTGGCAGCATCAGCCGTCGCATCCCGGCACTGGCGTCCCTAAGCGGGCCGGCCCCGTGCCACGCCGCGGGTTCAGGCTCGCTGCAAATTCAAGCGCTGCCCCATGGCAGGGACACAGCTCCCGTGCTGAGGTTTGCTCCTACCCTTTGGATTCCTGTGTTCGCCGTGGGGACCGTGCTGCTGGGAATCGCACAGCGTCCCTTGGGAGACTCTAACACGTCTCAGGAAATTTCCCCTTTCTATTCAGCTTAATTGCACCCATTAGAGCTTGTTTCAGCAGGGTCCCGAGGGGATATCGCTCCCCAACATCCTCCTCTGACTCTTCCTCCGCTTCTCTCCTCCTTCATGCGCACGATGCTCACCTCAGGGAGGCTGATCCTTGCTCCATCACGAGCAACGTTGGTCCAAGCAATCAGATCCTCCATAAAACATGAGCCTACACCACTCCAGCTGGTGGCATGTACCTCTTCCAAGTGGTCACGATACTCTTTTTAGGACTTCCAAGGCGCTGACCTTGTCTCACTGCCCGCAGAGAGGCCCAGCCCATGCCCGTGGGACAAATGCTTGAGGAGACCTTGGCCAGTGCATCGGACTGCGGCCAGAGGTGGGACCTTGCTCCTTATCGGCAGCTGAAGAGCAGAAAAAGAGCCAGTTTGGGAAAACCATGTGCCCTCAGCACGCCACCAGCCCGAGATCAGGCCAGAGGCTATGCCGCACTGGGATCCTGCCCGGAAAATGTAGGACAAAGCAGGAGGCAAGAAGCTTATCGTGACCCGCAGTGTTTGGGGGGAGGATTTGGGCAGCAGATGGGATTTCCTAGACCTCGTGCGTAAGCCCAGTGCTAGCTCCACGTCCCCGGCCAGCTGGGATGAGCACAGCTTTGGCTTTTTACCATGGGATGCTCCAAAAGGAACGGCGAAGGGCAACTCCCCTGGGCTGCCCACGGTGCCCATAGGACCCTGGAGAAACCATTAATCCCCTTTCTGCTCTCCTCACTCCACCACCAGTGCTCAGCTCGCCTTTCCCTCACCCACAGGGCAGATTATTTTAGGACAGGGAGGAGGAAAGAGCAGCAGCAACCAGCCGACCGATGGCTGCTCACAGCAGAGCCCAGGCAGGCTGGACATCCCAGGGGTCAGACAGGGACCTCACAGAACCCAGAGGCTTTCCCAAAAAAGCTTGCCGCAGCCAAAGAGCCCAACTGGCTTCTTACATAAACGACCTCAGGGCAACGCCTCCGAGACCACCAGACCAGGCAGCAGATGCTCCGAGGCAAAATCCACCCCGTCCTGAGCAGACGTCACCTAATCAGCGTGTTGGCTTCTTCCCAAGGCGGTCTTGGGGCACACAGTAAATATCTTATATAAGCACCTCTGTCCTGGGGTCAGATCCAGTTCAGCCTCATCGTACAGCGATGTTCTCCTGGAGAGAGGCGCGAGAGGTGGCCTGAGGGGCCAGAAAGGGCTTTCCCAGCATGGACCTGTTCAGTGGTTGTAGAACCCCTCGGTGACCCATCTCCACAGCTTTGCCAGAGGAGGCTCCAGGAGAAACCCTGGCGTACGGAGAAGAGCCACCCGTCCCCAATGGCAAAAAAGGACAGAAGAAGGGGTCAAAATGACAAGTCACTTCTGCCTCCAAACTATTTGTCTTCCAGGACTTGGTAGCCGGGTACGAAGCTGGAGAGAGCCTGGAGAGCCCAGCACCCCTCCGTTGCAAGACCAGTCCTTCCAGCCCAGCCACAGCTGTCTGGCTGGACATTAAGCACCTTCTCTGCCGGAGACATCACACCAAGCCAGGAGACCTCTGCCGCCACTCAGCTCTCACCGCTTGGGAAGTTTCAGATCCCAGTCTCCTCCGTTGCAGGTTATCCCCCAGATTTCTCAGCAGGGCTGGAGGCACAACAGAAGCCTTTCCTCTTTGTCCCAAGCAGCCTCCTGCGAGCCTGCCAGAGTTGGGAAGCTGGAGAGAGCCCACGGACGGACAGAGCTGGGGGTAAAGACAGCTGGACTGGGGCACTAGCAGGCTGCGGAGGATAACCTGTGAGCATCTACAGCACTGAAACTGTCAGCGCCAGCTTTCCCTCCGGGCTGTTCAGCGAGGTGAAAACTGAGGCAGGAGCTGTACTGGCAGATGCTAATTCCTCCCTCAGTGTCCTCTCTCCGGGCTCACATCTCCAGGGGATTTACCCACGCGGCTGCACGGGGGTTTTGGTCAAAAAAAAAAAAAAAACAACAGATAAGCGGGATTCAGCCCCATTATTGCCTTTACCTGTCACCACCAGCCTCGGGGGACTTGCCCATCCGTGGGACATCGCCTTTCTACCAAACCAGATCCCACCCACGCACGGCGGGTTCGGACATCAGCAGGAGGATGCTCAAAGGAGCAGACAGGACACGACCTGCCCCTCTGCCTGCCCCAGCCCCCCTGCTCCTCTTTAACAGGTCACTTAAACACCGCGGCCACCGACAACCCGTCCCCGTCTTTCACAAGAGGCATTTCACACCAGCTTTCGCTGCTAAATAAAGCAGCCCAAGCGTTACTTGCGCTCCCCAGGCTCCCCGTGGCGGCCCTGGAAAAGGCACAAGGTTAAACTCGTCCCTGCAGAAACGGCACCAGCAGCTTCTCCATCAGCGCTGCTGCCCCAGGCCGAGCTGGCCGTGCCACCGCCAGCCCCAGGCTTGAGCAAAAACCAGAGTCGGACGGAGAATTTGGGTCTGCGTTGCTGCAGCTGGCAGAGAGGAACGCATCAGCAAATATTTTTGCTCTCCTGTTATTGGCGAGGCCTCTGTGCCCCATCGCCGCCCGCTCGCAGGCAGCTCTCGGGGTTTGGGAAAGGGCAAACGGGTCCTCAGACCCGGGATACGGCAATAAATATAAAACCTTGACGAATTGCTCAAGTCCTGTCCCCAAGCACGCGGCATTAAGTGACATTGGGCAGCTGCAGACTCCAGAAGCAAGTGCTCAAACTTTTCAGAGTTGAAGAAACGGTCAAAACCGGCACAAAAATCCCAGTTTTCATCCTCTGCTCAAAGCCACGGGCAAGACTCGCACCAGACACCTGGGCTGGGTCAGGGAAGCCAGGACGGGAAGAGGGCGGTCTGAAATTTTAGGAAGTATTTTAGGAAGATAACAGGGATCGGCTGCCTCCGATGGGTATTCGGAGGGTGGGGGCTTGGAAAACAGGAGTTCAGTGGTGCCCAGAGCAGGGCAGATGAAAGGTTGAGCTATTCTTTGGCTTGTTGAGCAAAAGAAAAGTGTACGTTCAGATGGAAACAAACTATTTTTAAGTGAAGGACAAAATTATAAAGGTTTTTTCCATGAGGCTCAAAACAGTTTGCTCAAACCAAAATGAACCAGCTTCTCACCAGTGTATTGCACCCGTTTGTAAAATCACAGTTCTCCTCTAGATTAGTTAAAGGGCACTTTCCAGACCAGAAAAGGCAAAACCCCATTTAAAAAATAAATTAATCTCCAAACAGAGTATTCTGACTATTCTCGAAACAAAAACTTCACATTTCCAAAAGCCGAGGTGAAGCACCGCGATCTTCTCGGATGTCCCCCGCGTTTTGTGCGATCACAGGTATTTTCCAAACGCCGCGCGAGCTTGGGATGGGCGCCAGCCTCTGCAGCGGCGGTGCGGAGCGCACACGGCTGCCGGCACACGCCGGATCGAAGCCACAGTTCGGCCGTAGGGACAGAGCTCCCAGCAAAGCCCAGCGCAGGGAGCTTGTAAAGGGGTGGGAAAAAGCTCCTTCCCTTTTCCTGGGGTATTCATCCCTCCGGGGTGAACCAGGGAATCTCATTTGGGACGTGGGTTTTGCGTGACAGGTCACATCGGGTGATACCTGCTGCTCCTGGATGCTCCAGCGCGATGACTTGCAAAGACCAGGGAGGGATAATTCCCACATGGAGCTGTTGTGGATCATCCCACAACCCTCCTTTTCGGAGGGGACCTCACCCTCCTGCCCTGCACGAGGCGGCACGTGCAGCTCGCGCGGGGACAGCAAGCGTGCCAGAAGCAGGGAGCACCGTATCGCTGAAGTGTAGCACTCGGAGAAGGTGTGATCCGGGTCCCTGGGAGAAGGGGAAAATCCTCCCTCTGCTACAGCAGCCTGTGCCTTAAATTCAGCCCCACTGGACTGGTAATTTGGCTGTGACCAGGTATATATACGCATGTGAGAGCAGAAAAGTATATATGTTCTTTCTTAAGGACTGCAGCCAGCACACTGGGGCTGCCCGCCATGCCAGGTACTCTGTACCTCTTAAAGATGCTTCTTTAGAATTTCTTGGATTTTTTTCCTCTCTTTCCCTCCATTCTGGATAATAAAAGACCTAACAGCAAAGGGCTTCGCAGACCCCAGCCCCAAGGGACCAGGACCCCCAAGCCCCCTTATCTCCCTTGAGGTAATGGAGCTTCCCAGTGTAAATTTTTGGGTTGGTTTATCAGGGATCAAACTGTGCCTCTCCCCAGGGCATCTTCTACTTCTGCTCCATTAAAAAAAAAAAGTTTTTTAAACCCCGATGTTTAACAAGACAGCTGCAGGGAGGCTACTTGACTGATTGAGTTTTTACCTGGCCCTTACAGGCAAGCTAAGGTACTTAACATAGAAATGAGGTTTAGTCACAGCAAGGCATTTGGGATTAGAGTTGGCTGGAGAAACTCTGATGGAACCACGATCCTCCAGAATATGCACTCCCGTCAAAATTGAAATGCTTTGTGAGATTGAATAGGTTTAGCCAGAAGTTCATTTTCTAAAGAAAATCAGAGAGTGGGTGCAAGAAAATATGTTGAATGAAAAAATATGTTTTTTCTTTTGAGCCATGCTGGTGTGCATGTTGTTGGGGAGGGGTTTTTTTGTTCGTTCATTTGTTGGTTTGGGGGTGGTTTTTTTGTTGTTGGGGATTTTTTTTGGTTTTTGTTTTGTTTTTTTTAAATCATGCATTACTCAAGGAGGAACCTGAGGAACTGTTTTCTCTCTAATGACAAATTTACCCAAACTCAGCAATTCCCCACTCCCTGCTGGCTCACAGGCTGGTAGCCCTGAAGACATTTATGACTCTGCAAGAGACACTTACCGTTGGACTCCAAGGCCAATGTGACTCGATAAAAAAAACGTGCTATCAAAACCCACCTGGAGAGAGCCTGGGGAGGCAAGGAAAGCCCAGCAGGACCTGAGCAGGCAGCGTAATTGCAAACAGAGCCGCAATGATCTTCCCTAAGGTGAGTCCACAGCAGCAACTGGGAATTTCTCACCCCAACCCCACACCTTTTGGGGAGCATCGTCCCACTGGAAAGCAGCAAAAGGGATGGGAAAGCCCCTCCGCGTGGAGAAGATGGGCAAAGTGACGTGGCTTCCAGGATGACAGAGCCTGGGCTTTCTGCAAGCCCGTTGGTTTCCATTTCCAAACGATTCCTCTGCCCAAATCCAACATCGTTCCTGTTGGGTAAACCTGTTACTTGAGTCTCTTGGCAAGCGCTCGCGCTCCTGGGTCGGACGGGTAAAACACGAGGGTCGGGTTTTTATCAAGAGGCGAGGGTCTCCACTTGGCTCAGACTCATGCTGGGTTCTTGGGCTCCAGTTTGAGCACTGGTGGGGAGCGACGACGGCCTGGGCTTCTCCTCCTCCAAGAGAGCACCTGGAGCACCCGCCCGCTTACCCGGGAGGGGAAGGAACACCGGGATTCCAGGATGCTGAAGACAGCAGCAACCCCCAGAGCAGCCACATGAGTTTTCCACAGCCCTTCCCCGGGATCGCAGCCCATGGAGTGCTGCAGCCAGCTCCATGCTCATTCAGCAGATGCCAACAGCCTCCCTTGCTCGGCTCTGGGAGGTGGAGACTCCAAACCCCCGGAGATAACACTTCCCATCAGGCTGCTGCAACTCGTTCCGGGTGTTCCAGCAGTCCTGCCTGAAGCAGATAAGCTCCGAAGAGATGCCTGCCCAACGGCAGGGGCTGCAGGCAGAACTGCTGGACCCAGTCACAACCAGGGACCCCAGCTACGGCACAAATTACAGCCCACATCACAGCAAAACCCCTTCTCCAGGCTGCGGGAGGGGGGGCTGCAAGTGTATGAACAGATTTTGGGGGGAACAACCGACAGCCCATGGTCCGAGGGAGCAAATTCAGAATTACCCTCCAGCCCCGTTAGCCACACACTGCCATTCAAAACGGAGGAGGGTTTGTGCCAGATCTCAGGCTGGGGGGTGTCCATGAACCTCTGACTGCTACCCCAGTAAGCCCAGCTCTGTGCCCAGCCATTCAAATGAAGCAGTGTTGAGGGGGTTTGTTTTTTCCCCCCTCCCCTTGCTTTGGGATGAGAGAATCTTTATAAATGACTTCCGCTTAATCTCATTGCCAAGCAGACATCGCTGGCTTCTGCCATCACACCATGCTCTGAAGACAGATAGAGTTTTCTGCCCAGGCTTAAAAAGAACATTGTTTGCAGAACAGAGCGAACAACATGTGAAAAGGAGAAGGGGGAGGGGAAAAAAAAAAAGGAAAAAAAAAAAAGAGAGAGAGATGTGTGATGTTTGCTGGAAGAAAAACCCGCTCATTTGTTTGGACGAGGATTCTCAGCACGTACAATCTCAGGAACAAAAGGAGATGCTTGTTCTCCACTGTGTTTGCGGGAAGAGTCCTGTAAATATTCAGGGGTGTTTGTGCTGTAGAGAAGATCACCTACCTGCCTCCAGAAACTGCTCCCAGCACCCCCAAAATCACTGCTGAGGGGTCCAGCCCTCGCACAGCCCTGCAGGTCTGGACCCTGAGCCCTTCCCTTTATATTCAGTAGAAAACAGCCTGTTCGAATAGAAGTAACTGCCATAATAAAATTCCTTTCGGCAGAAGTTTTGGGAGGAAGCACGGCTCCATCTGACCTTGCTGGTACTCAACGAGATGTAGGTCAAATATTTTAATTGCCAAGTCACTAATCCCCCACGCGCAGCATTTCAATATTTGTATTGCTGCGGACTTATTGCCTTCTGAAGCCGCGGGGGGAAAGAAATAGCTGCCTGGACTGATGGGCTAGTAATTTCTGCCAAAATACGGTGCTGGATACAACTGCTCAGGATGAATGGTTGTGACTGCAGGCAGAAGAGAACGGAGCAGGGGGGAGTTGCTGCTCCACCAGCTGCATTCCCGGTTGGATTCAAAGCTTTCGCCACCTTCCCAAAACAACGGCTCCATCCTCTAGCACCCAAGCACAACTGTCCCGACCTACACAGCCAGCACACCCAGCCCAAATACACCCTTCGAACCTCCCCTCTCCCATCACCGTCGGGAACCTCAGAGCAAAACAGTCGGTTTATTTTGATAAGCACCCGGACGGCAAACCAGCCCCACCAGTACGAGCTCCTGCAAGCTCAGGCACTCAGCTGGGCTCGCGCGCCCGCGACGCGGCCACCTCCGGGCTGCAGCACTCGCTGCGACCCGCGGCTCCTCCGGCAGGGAGAGGACTAGCAAATCGCATTGACGCTCCCCGAGGAATTTGAAGAGATGGAGGGTAATTAGCCGTGATGGAATTTGGCTGGCGCAAAAATTACTACAGCAGGAGTCACGGCTCCTGGGTCGTGCAGGGACAGGCAGGGGGGAAGAGGCCCCTGAATCATCAACTCCAGACCCTGCCATCACCAGCAACCACGTTGCATAATCCAATTGGGAAATCTAGAATGGAAATCTTAAAATTAGCTCAATTTTCTACCCCGCGCCGCTGCTGGGATCCCGCTCCGTAGCTGCTTCCTTCCAACAGCACCGAGGATGCTCCGCTCCAGCCCTGCCCAGCTCGGGGTGCGCTTTCCCACGCGTCGGGGCACCCAGAGGTCCCACGCAGGCACCCATCGCCTTGGGACTGGTTTCCCAGCTGGGCACAACCAGCGTTAGCTCAGTGACAGCATCTCTAGAGAGGAAAGAAAACGGGGGGCAGGATGCAGCATAGAGACCATCGCATTTTCAGGCTAGAATTAAAAGGTCAATTACTTTATAATCTCTCCAGTACAGGAATGGTCTCACTCGTTCAAACAGGGCTTAACAAGACAAGGTCCTGGCCCAGAATAGAGACCTCTGGAATAATAAATTCTGATGAAGACAGAGGTTACACCGTTAAAACGGAGCGGGCTGGATTCCGCCCTTACATCTACCCCCGTAAATCCCAGACAAAGGATTTTCTAGATTACGTATGGACATTCCTTTCCCCGCTGCTTCCTCAAATAATACACAGTGCCCGTTCCCCAGCGTACGCCGGAGCTCTCGCCCCAGGCGTGCAACGAGCAGACAGCCCTTCGGGGCAGCTGGTGCGCTGGTCCTCGGGGCTATCCGGGGCAGAAAATACCCTGGGGAAAGAAAAGGGGAGGCGGGAAGTTCCCCCTCCTTTCTCAGTTGTGACACCGGCAGTCCCGGTGAGGTTTGGTGCATGGCAAGAAGGGTCAGGCAATTTGCCTTGCCTGCACCGGAGACCTGGGACACGACGCTGTCTGCTGGGGCATCATCTGGACATGCTTCGTTTTCCGTCTTGCTTTTGCAAATAAGAAGAAAACTCTGATTTTTTTTTTTTTTTTTCTTCCCTACTCCTTAGGCTCATTCATGCAAATTTGTTCTTTGGGTACCTGATAGCAAGGGATGCCCCGGCTTTGGGATGCAGGAGGATGGCCGAGGCTGTGCCAGCTGGGGTACAAGGCTCGTTCTCCTCCTTTACTCGGTTTCCCCCACATCTCGCTGCTGAGAAGGGAGCATTTTGTATAACTGCCCAAAGCCCGTGCCATAGAGAGCACGGAACAGGTTACAAGAGAGGATGCCGGCCTCTGGACCAGGCTGGTCATTTGGTGCACGAAATCTCACCGGTGTCCCACAGGGACAATTATCAAATGGGAGAGTTAGTCATCCCGACCCAAAGCCATTAGTTATAAAACAGGGAAGAGGGTTTAAAGCTCTTATGCTTGAACATGTTAGCTCAGCCCTTTAGGGAACTCCTGATGTGCCAGAGCATCTAATCTCTGCAAATCACTTTTATTCTGCCTTGCTCTGGGTTTTCCTTTTTAATCAACTTAATCTTTATTCATGAGGTGTTGCTGCATTACAGAAACGCCCAGATCCTGAGCATCAGGCTCAGGGAACAGAAACTGGTGAAACTTGGTGTTTGTTCCAACCAGGGCTTAAGGTCTGGAGCAATTTATCTGGACTCGTGGCAGGCCCAAGCACTCCTCCATGTCCCGGCAGGGAGAAGGAAGAGGTGGGAAATGGCCCAAGCACGCAGAGGACAAACATTACACCGAGGGCTGGCACGCTTTGATCAGCACGTTTCATTGCTATATTTAATCAGCGAGGTCCACGCTCACCTAGCCTTGCTGATGGAGCCTTTTTATAAAAAAAAAAAAATCAAAAATTTGAAATAAAAATAATAAATTAAAGGGATCAAAGAAACGAGCGACCAGTGAGTGACAGCAACACAAAGCAAAAAATAAAGGAAGTGCTAATGGGATTTCGAGGGGAGAAGTGGGGCAGGAGGGAGGCTTCTCTCCCAGAGAGAGCGGAGAGATGGGATGCTAAGACCCCACAACCTGTCCCACATGGGCTCAGCCCATTCCCCTGGTCCATCCCTACCTCGGGCAGAGTTTCACAAGCTGCCTCCAAAAAGGGACGTAGGCAGAGCACAGCAGGATGGAGCACAGTTTGACACCAGCATGAGCTGCTGGGAGCAGGCTGGGGAACACCAGTGCCGGCACTTCTGTTTTGGAAAGACAGGAGCAATTTCCATGTACGCTTCCCTGGAAGAAAAGGGCCATCGTTTGGGAGTTCCTGAGAGGAGCTGGCTGAGCATGACCCCGTCCCAACAAATCAGCCCCAAAGCACTCCCAGTTTCCCCAGTGCAAACGGCGGTGCTCGGCAGCCTGCAGTGCCCTCCTTGCATCCTCTGAGGATCAGCTCCCCCCCTCATGATCAAAAGGTACTAATGGGATTGTAATTCCTTTAATGAGCTGTAATTAATTAATTACCCTGTTAGCACAAGAGTTTTACATTTTTTGGCAAACACTGTGCTGTTTTGTAGCTAGAGGGAGGCTCTTCCCCAGCACCACCAGGCTCTGATCCCGGCTGCAGACAACCTCATCTCAGCACCGAGCACACTCGCTTTTTGCCAAGGGAGCTCGTTCCCCTCCTCCTCGATCCAATATTGTTTGTACCTTAGGGAAAGGACCCTGGAAACAGCCACAGAGCTCACAGGTCTCCCCCAAATTACAGACTACCAAGTCACAGACATCAGTTCAGAGGGTTGGCAGACATCTCCTCCACCAGCCCCTCGAGAGCATCAATTCCCTCAGCCAAATCTAACAAGAAAAAACACACCACAGGTAGAGAGTAAGAGACACCGGGACCCTCCCTGGTCCCTGCAGAGCAGGAACACGCTGGCGGAAATTCCCAAAAGCACCGAGGACGGAGCCAAAGCAGGCTGGGGGCCAAAGCCAGGTCTGAGCTGTGTTGGGCAGCGCAGCAGCCCTGGGCTGTCAGAGCCAGGCTGCAGCCTCCCGCGCGCCCGGGCTGCAGGATCGCACCCACGCGCGGCGGCTGAGCCCGGCCACCTCTCCCGGCTCAGCTTCTCCATTACCTCCACGCTTAATAATTAAAGCGCCAGTGTAAAGGCATTAAAGTTTCAGGGCCTGACACGTTCCGAGCAAGACGGCAAGGCTCAGGGACCAGACGAGGACTGCCGCTAATTAACCCTGCACGCCGCGAGGAGCGGGTCCCTGCCCATCTGCTCCCATGGACGAACCCTTTCTTCCCCACAGATCCTGACTTCCCAGAGCCGCTTTCCAAGAGCATCCACCCCAAACTACAGGGGAGCTTTGCTCAACATCAGATGCCTCTAAAAAATCCTAAGGCGGGGGGGGATTCTTGCCAGGGAGCATGGCTTTTTATAGAGCGCGTGGCTTTGCATGGAGCCAGCTCCGAGCAAGGGTTATGAGTTACCTTTGGCCGGCTGCGGAGGCTGAACAGGAGGGCTCTTCTGCGGGAGCAGATGGAGCCGACATGCCTGGAAGCCAGCCCAGCCCTGCCGCGGTGACAGACTGTCCCGTGCTGCCTCCCCCGAGGACGCTGCGCTGAGACCCCCCCCCCCACGCAGGAGCTGGGGGAGCCATCCGAGGGGCTGAGCACTAGCACAACTCATCCCACCGCCAAACTCCACATCAAGCAACCAGCCTTCTCCTCCAGCATCCAAATTCTCCCCCAAGCTTGTTTCTTCCCATATATAACCCAGCAGGCTGAGGAGGAGGATGCTTCTCCTCTCGTTAGGCTCAGCTGGGCAGAATACACCACCTTCCCTCAAATACTCACAGCAATTAAGCTAATTGCATTCCCCTGGGTAGCTGATGCTGGTTCCCCCATCATGCAGCCGAGGCTGTCCCAGGATACGAGCCCCTTGCGTGCAGGATGGGATCTCCCAGATAAAACTCTTTAGGCACGTTATTTGCTCCTAGAGCTTCCTTGAACGCAAGCGTAGCCCCCAGCAGCCGGGGTAGGTGCGGGAGCAGAGCCCGTCCCTCGGCGGAGCGGTGGAGGTTTGGGTTTGGTACCCGTGGGGTAGCGGGGCCAGGAGTGGTTTGGGGCTGAGAACGGGGGCCGGGAGTGCCCAGGCAGCCCCTTTGACTCCCCTTTGCTTGCTGCGTCCCCTCCAAAAAAGAAGTGCTGTTTGCATTAGGAAGCGCAGATGAGCGGGGCCGTCGGAGCCGAGGCTGTTGCCGGAGTCGGGTTTTGGCGTGCCAGGACCACGGCTTGGCGATTAATCCTTCCCCCGTGACACCTCCTGGGCCCGGGCGCAAGTGACCATTACCTTGATTAAAAGAGATGGGTTAGTGCAGCGCTGGGTCCCAGCAGTCTCCCAGGAAAGCAAGGCGGGATGTCCCCCGTCATCGAGTCCAGCTCCCCAAATTGCGGGTGACGGCGGGGAGCCCGGCGGGTCACCAGGACGCCGCTCAGCACCGCAGACCACCCGCTGCCTGACGCTCCCAGGGACCGTCCCTCCTTGCCAGGCAGCTAGAGGTTGTTTCCCTCATTAATCCAGCATTTACTCCTCTGAGGATGCTCCTGCCCTTTCAAAGCGTCTCCTGTTTTGTCGCCTGCCTTTTCAGATGCCGCAGACACAAAAGACCCTGTTCTCCCTGCAGTGCCACCAGCCGAGTCCCCGGCCTGGGTGTGCACCAGCACCCCTGGGTGCAACCCCGGAGCTGAGCTAACGATCCTCCCGGTCACCCTCTTCTTCTACCCCCAGGTCGTTGTCCCGCTTTCCACCCTTGATTCACCACTTTTGTCTTTCAAAGAGATTTTTGGAGGAGTTTCTTTTGCGGCAATATTATAAACGCGACGGTTGCGTTTTTTGAAGGCCGCCATCTCAGAGCTGCCCGGGCACAGGACCGTCCTGCGGGGTCAGCCCCGTCTTCCAGGCTGGCTCCGTTTGGGCTGGTCCCTCTCCTTCCCATCTCTGGAAGCTGCAGCCACCTCCCACAGGGACCCTTCCCAGGTCCTTTTTCCCCCCTTGTGTCGTTCTTGCACCTGCTTTAGTTTGCTAACCACCGAATATTTCATTACTTCTCTGGAAAGTTACTGGGGAGATTGGAATAGGAATAGAATAGGAAATATTCCCAGCTGCGAGCTGCTCCTGGGGGTGCACCAAGCCCGGCGCCAGTTGCGACCCCCCTTACCCCACCCGGAGGAGCTGGGCAGAGGCTCAGCCCCAGCCTTGCCGCCTCGCCCTGCCGCCACCCAGCACGTTAGTTGCGTTTCAAACGTGCTTTTTTACATCATCACCCTCCCTTTTTCGTTCGGGCCCCTGACCAAGCCGTCAACTTGCGCTGCCTCAACCGGCGGCTGCCGAGATCTGCTCGGCGTCTGCCGGCGGGGAGGGCTGGGAGATGCGCTGCGGCTGCTCGGCTGGCGGGCGTCCACCCGCAACGCCGCCTCCGGGTTTTTTGGCAAGGCCACGCTCATCCCCCCAGCACGACGCGGGGCGGCCGGCCGGCTGAGGACATCCAGCGTCACGGGCGGTGGCAGGGTGGAGAAGCGGGGTTCGTGGCGGCAGGTGAGCCCGAGCTGGTGTCCGGGCCCCACGGGCTCCCCACGCCGCCCCAAATCCCCGCGCCGGGTGTCAGGATGATAAAGGCGAGCTGAGCAGGCACAGCACCCAGCGGCTCCCGTAATTAATGGCACCGCCAGCACTTCCCTGCCGGGCTATGAATAAAACATCCTTCCTGAGGACCCAAAACTTTGAAAAATCTCTCTTTTTTTTCTGTTAATTATATTTGGCGGGACAGTGTGCTTTTATTATTTTCTCCTCCTGCTTAATCAGGGGGGTGAAAGCTGGTTTGGGGACCCAGTTTCCTTTGGACTGGCGCCCAATTTCTTAGAGGGATAGTGTAACTGCCAGAGAGATTTCCCCCCACCCCAAATCCCCTTCCCACGCCCTTGGAAAAGCACCCACCTTTGCAGCTTTGAACCTGCTGGATCTCTAGGTTTGCTACAGCCATTGGATGTTTTGGCATTTCTCAGTCCTTCAGCGTCCAAGAGCCTCTTCTGGAAACCAGCCTCCCCAGACCCTTTCCATCTTGCAAACGTTTTTGCCGCATACCCAGGTTATGAACACAAAGTTATCCGTTTTCTTGACAAAGAAGGGACTGCGCCTTGTCCCTGACCCCCTTAATTCGGAGGAGGAGGGAGAAGAAAGAGGATAACATAAGTCAAGGGACCCCAAGTGCTTCAAATTAACTCCTGGCATGACTTTCAGCACATCTCTGTGACTCAGTTTCCCCATTTCTCTATAAACTCCACTAAATGAAGTGGAGGTTTTTTCCATACCCGCCTGGTTTTGACCTTTGGCCAAAGCAGCAGATGCTCCCAGGGGGCTGGGAACAGCTCAAGGGGAGAGCGGATGGATGAAGGCTGCTCACAGCTGCAGGTCTCCAACGAGACCCTGTACTTCTTCCACCGCCCACCCACCCTGCCATGGCTTATATACGTATTTCCTCGATCCCGACCAACAGCCCACCATATTCATCCACGCCACGCCCGCGGCACACAGGGGGTTGTGTTCCTGGGTGCTTTTCGTGAGGCTGAGCGCTGGGTTTATGCTACGAGCTGGTCCCACCCAGCGGCTTCTGCTGGGCAAGCGGCTCCCGCTGCCGCTTGGCTTGGGGCATCAGAGCAGCGTTTGAGCAGAAGAGAGCTCTTGCCTGCGCACATCCAAGCCTTTAAGCGTCTCCCTCTGTGGAGAAAGGTGAAATTCCACCCCCGGCTTCACTGGCTCCGATCCAGGAGCTGCATTAGCAGAGCTTTGCCAGGTCAGGATGGGACCCAAAGCCAGGCCCTGCCATTGCAGAAGCATCTCAGCCACCCAAAGCGCTGCCGCCTGGCCGTGCCGGCTGCCAGCCAGAGAGGACGCTGCCCTGCGCCGAGGCGTGCCGGGGCAGCGGCACCGGGAGCTGAGCTCAGGGCTGGGACACGCTGGGACACCGCACCACGGTCCCCCGGCAGGTGCCAACCGCCAGGACTCGCATTTCCCCGCTGGTTTTTGAGGGGGTCGTGTCGGGCGGTGCCGGGGCCGGGTAACGCAGCGCTGCTCGTGCCCTCCCCGGCCGAGGGGGACCTTCAGCAGAGATACAAGCCCTGGGAGACACGGCAATTTCCAGCCTGAGCAACAAGCGCTTTGCTTCTCGCCGGATCCTCTGCCAGCCCATTTTCTCTCTCTGGGCTCCTTCCAGCTCGGCGGTCCAGCCCCCAGCGCGGCGCAGGGCTGCAGCCAGCGATCAACAGATCCAACCTGTTTGGGATGGTCGCTAGTGCCGGCTCGGCCCCATCCTGCAAGGTGCCTTCTCCTTTCCTTGCATGCCCCGAGGGGGTTGATGGCATTCTCTGCGTGTCCTCCCTTGCTTCTGTCTTCCCGAAGGTCCTGGAAATGTTCAGCTCTCGGCGAGATCCGTGCCGTAACTCTCAAAAGCTGCAGCGTAAGTGCTTGAAGTGCTCTCAAAGGGAAGAACTGGCACCTTTAGCACTAGGAAATATAGTTGCCTCCACTTGCGCAAGCTAAGGATGCTTCACTTGCTTTTTAAGAGGGCGGCCTGCAGAGGGAAGGGATCTTCTAGTAGCTTTGTCACCGCAGTGAAAGCCTAGAGCTAATGAAGGAGATTGACTCTGCCAAGGTGGAGAGGAAAATGAATGAGTAATCTAAACAGGACCACTAAAAATCCCCCGGTGCTCTTCAGTAAAGCAGAGATTAGCAGGAGGATTTGCAGCCGCGCTGCAGGCTGGGACTCAGATCTGTCGCTGAGGTTTTGCACGGGCTTGGGTGAACCGCTTCATCTCATCCCGTCCTCCTGTTTCTCTGTCTGGGAAGCAGAGACAGTCTTGATTCCCTGGTAAAAGATTAATTTAGTGATGGCTGTGAGCCCTTTGAGATCTCCCGGAGCAGGGAGAAGCCGTAGGGAGGCAGAGCGCGGCACGCCGGGGCGGTGGGGAACAGCGGGTACGATCTCTGCTCCTTTCCGCAAGCGCGCTCTTCCCTCAGATGCTTTCATCAGCCTCAGCTAATTGCCGATTTGATGTCACCAGGACCTCGGCGCTGCAGATCAGCCCCGGCTCCGTGCCGCACCGCGCGGGGAGGCAGCAGGGGCTGCAGCAGCTCCCGGCTCCCCCGGCCCCGTGCCCACCGCAGCCGGTTCACGAGGTTCCCGGCCCACCGAGACGGCAGTCCCTGCCAAAACCAGCTTCATGCCACGTGCCGAAGCCAACGGATTCCCTGTTGAGAAGGGGATTTTTATAAAGGCAGTGAGGTCAAGACCTCAAAGTGAAGGCAAAGCGCGCGCAGGGCGTGTAGGAGCTGAGTCTTTGCAGAACCGGGCTGCGTGAGGGCCAGGATCTCACCTCCAGCGGTGTCGGGGTGAACCCTTCCCTGCCCGCGTGTCCCAGGGGAGCTCCCCAGGGATGGAAATCAACCTTCCTTATCCTGGAGCCACGGCAGGGACTGGCCTTTGCTGGGCGCTGGTACCATGAGGCAGCAAGCTTTCCCAAGCCCTCCTTAATACAAATAATAAAGTGGGATTTGAACTGGCCAACAAAGACGGAACCAAAGCAATCCCGGTGGGAGCATATTTTTATAAGCCGGGGGTTTTAAGAGAAAGGGCAGGAAACCTGACACATCGCAAATCACTCTCCTGTCACTTGCTGTAATCTAGAAACGCTCTATTAAAAATAAGAGCAGCCCCAGCTGCCGGCAGCAAAGCAGAATCGAGGCCAGGGAGGAGGGCAGCTCGGGTTCGGGTCTGGCTGCCAGGTAGATGGAAGTCTATGAGGCTGGTAAGTGCTACACCGCTCTGCTACGATTTATAAATATACAGAGCTGCCGGGCTCAGCGACATCCATCACCCGCAGCCAGCAGATGTAGCCGGGGGGAGACGTCTCCCTCCCTGCCGGCCAGCCAGGCTCAGCTTTGCTGCTCAGTTGGGAAAAGGCTCAGGACAGAGCCCTGTGTTCCCTGTTTGTCCCCCAAAATTCACTTCCCCAGATGAGGAAGGGGCAGGGCTCCTGGGTCCCACCAGCAAAGGGCTCCTGTCGCCCGGGCAGCTGGAGGGGGGCGAGGGGACCCCCCCAGTCCCCAGACCAGCCACACAGGGCTCAGCACCGCCAGGCAGCCCGGCTCGCTGCTCCGGCTGATGGCAAAGCGTCGGGCATGCAAGGATAGCACACCTCCTCCTCCTCCTCCTCCTCCTCCTCCTCTGAGTGATTGCTCTTAACGAATTGGACCTGGCACTAACGAGCTCGGGAAGTCACCTCTTCTTCTCTTGGCCATGGCCATGGGTGCTGTGAGCCCCTGCGGCCCACCGCTGAAGTCAGAGCAACAAAAAACATCAGCTAACGATGATTC
Organism: Aviceda cuculoides; assembly: GCA_035590195.1. NCBI lineage: Eukaryota > Metazoa > Chordata > Aves > Accipitriformes > Accipitridae > Aviceda > Aviceda cuculoides. Next base: position 16,388,039 of record JAVJGG010000061.1, read on the forward strand.
ACCTGAAAAATGAGGTTCTGGGGCAAAAGGAGCTCTTTGCCAATTCAGCACAAAGTGAGGCAATAATTATGGGAGGGAGCAAAAAAAATTCAAGGGCGTCAAAGCACGTCAGGGCTTCCAAAAGGGGTGTTTTTTCTTGGGAAATGCAAATCCCTGTTTGCTTTGAGGTTTTCCAGGTGAGACCTTTGACAGCATTGTAACATTTTCCATTTTCAAACCCGGCTGCTCTGATCGCGGAGGACACAGCAGCTCGAGAGGAGGCAAGAAGCACCCCAGAGAGGAGCAGGAGCCTCCTCCCTCCCTCCTTCCCTGGCTCCATCAGGGTTTCCACCACCACGAGACCTATTTTCTCACGTCTTTTCCATGGCGGAACAAAACTCCCTGGACCTCCCCAGCTCCAAGCACCGGTCAAGGGATCTGGGGATCCCAGGCATCTCCTGGCCATAGGAAAAGCCCAGGGGAGGGCTGGGCGAGGTCCCCCCACCCCAGCACCCTGCTGCACCATCCTCTGCAGCTGATGCACAACGGCTTGCTCAAATAAAGCCCCATTTGTGCAGATTATTTACAGGAGGATGTTTGCTCTGTTGCAAAAGCTGATTTGGTGATGAATGTTTAAACAGGATGGAGAAGGGAGAACCAGGCAGGGTGTCCTAGAGATGGGACACGGCCCCATGGGTTCTTCCCAGAGTCAGATCCCCACGGCAGCATCCCTTCATCCCGGACACCGTGAGCACCTCATTGGAACAGATGCAGAGGCTGGGATCCACAACCACCGGCCCCGGGACAACCTGCCCTGCAGGTTATAGGAGACGCAAAGCGACTCGTCCATACACAGAGTAAAAAAATCCCTGTTGGTGACCAAAAGTCCAGGGATTCCCAGCAGAGATAGCCCTGCGTGCTGTGAGCAGCCCCCAGGAACAGGCATGGCAAAGCCACTGGTGAGCCGGGGAAGGGCAGAGCAAGGGAAACCCTTTGGAGAAACAGTTCCCCCAAAAGCAAACACCTGCTCTCACCTTGTTGCCCAGCTGGGAAAGAAAATCCCTGATCAGGGGCTGGAGCACGTTGCTGCACCCCAAGGTAGACCAGGAAGCCACCCCGAGTCACTTCAAGCACCGAGATAACCCCCAGGCCACCACATCCGTTCTTCCCTTCGCCGTCGGGGGCAGACAAGGAGCCCAGCCCTGGAGAAAAATGCCCAGATTTCCTCCCAACCCTTCTGGGTCCCACAGGAGATGGCTGGTTTGTCCCCTGAGCCTCTAGGACACATCCAGCAGGCGTGGACTGCTGGAGATCACCCCTTGGAACCTCCAAACGCCCCTTCCTGGCAACCAAGGAGCCTCCTGGACCACGGTGGGAGGTGAAGCACGGCCAGAGCAGCCGCACGCGCTCACCCATCCCATCCCAGCTGACCCACATGGACTCACCCTCACCCAGCTCCTTCTTTCTCAACACCCTGAAGATGGCTCCTACCTCCAACGCACTGGTGGAGAAAGATCTCACCTCTTCAGAGCCAACCCTCACCACCCTTGTCCGCCGCCGGAGCCCAGAGCCGACCACCACGTGTCCACTCCTCCCGTGGGTGAGGCCGAGGAACCGGGGAGCATCAGCAGCTCGGAGAAGATGTTTCCCCGTGGATGGATCAAGAGCAGGGAAAGGGCTGGGGAAGTAGGAAAACCTGCATTCGAGCCAGCGACGCTTGCTCAACCGCTGGTTAGTGGCTCCACAGGAATCATGTTCCTCACCTGGAAAGACACGTTCCTAGTGAGGCAAAGCTGTCAGCGGGCAGGGAATGGATGGGAGGCTGCAGGAGGTACACCCCTTGGCAGATACAGCCTCCTCTTCACCGCAGCCGGCGGAGGAGAAGAGGCTGCCAGCAAGTCCTTCCGCTCCCAAGATGCTTCTGCTCTCTGCTTTGCAGCGTTGGGGTCTGCTGTGGCCGTTTCTAGAGGAAAAAAGGGCTTTCTCATCCAGGACTAATCCCACCTGGGCTACTAGGTAGCTCTGGTATTTGCCATTATGATAAACCTTCACGCTCCGGAGTTTTATTTGAGACTGAAGCTGCGAGGTCACGTATGAGGCTTTTGGACAAACGCTGCCCCCTGCCCCTTCCTCAGCTGCCCCAGGGCCAAGCAGTGCGTAACGAGAGCTCTGGGGGAAGCAGCATGCTCCGAGTCTAAGCTACAGCTGGTTAAAACCAGCAACACCAGTGGAAAGTTGGTGGACCTTGAAGCTGTGGGCTTTCAGTTGCTCTAAAGCTTGTTTGACCCTTATGGCATGGGCAAATCCTGGGGGTAAGTATCAGGGGGGTGCAGTAAGTGGTGGGAAGAACCCCAGACTTTATCACAAGCTTATCTGGACATCTCAGCACTAACGAACCTCCCAACAGGGCTGGCTGAAAGCATCCCAACAGGCTGGGGACAGCAGAAACCTGGAGCAAGAGGTTGGGACAACATTGTACCCAAGCAGATCTCACCTACTTCATGGAGAACAACCCAAACCTGCCTGTAAGAGTCATGGCACAGATTCTGGGTGACAAGGAGTAGCCACCCAGGCCCGTCCCACCACGGAGCTCCTCCGTGGCCACCCTTTTGCTGCCAGCTCTCACGGGCAGGTACGAGATGTGGCTGCCATGCTTCGGGACACAACGCCCACGGCCCCACGGCTCTCCCACTGACCTCCCTGGGAGCTTAGGGTGCAGCAGAAGGCTCCATTGCCTGGCAGGAGAAGGTTACTCAGATTAAAAACATGTGCTCATGTGTCAGAAAACCAAACACTGCTTCCTCCTCCCACCACCCTCACCACAGAGCTGGGAGGTATCTCCAGTGCTCACCACAGCAGTCCAGCCTTGCTGCTGGTGGCCTCACCGGCCAGGAGCACCTTTCCCGTCCCAACCGTCCGGGGCGGCTCCACCATGTCCCCTCAGAGCACGGGTTTAGGCTGGAGAAGAGGGGGACCTGCAGACGTGACAGGAGCAATCACATCCCCGAGGGGTCCAGCAAGGCTCTCTCAGCTGGCACCCAGCCTTACCGTGGGACACGGAACATGTCGTCCGTGCCCCTCCTCTGCCACGGTGGTGCCAGGTCCCCAGAGCAAAGCAGTACAGCTCCACTGTCATCAGCGCCGTGACTCATTGCCATCTTCCAAAGGCTGGTCTCACTTTTCCCAGGTGCCGGGTACTTTCCGTGCTCGGATCCCTCTTCAGTTGCTGCTTCAAACAGCTTCTGGGTGGCTGAATAAGGCCCGTATCAGCTGCCTTCCCACACCGCAGTGAGACCACGTGCCTGTTCTGCTGCAGAGTCGTGGCTGCTCCGGGCTCAGGCAGGCTGGGACATTAAGTGGGAAAATGCTGATTTTGCAAGGGGCTCTAACAGCACGGGAGAAGCAAAGCCCTGCTTGGGAGAGCTGCAGATCAAACCAAGCCAGGAAATATTTCTTGCCAGCCACAAGTGAAGGAAGGAGAGCAAGAGAACCAGGCGAAGCGAGGGACGAAGCACCATCTGCCGCGTGCCTTTGCGGGATGCTAGCCAGATTTCACAGCCCTGAAATGGAGACCTCTGGTTCACAAATCCGCAGTGGTGTCTGGTGAACTCTGAGGGCTGTGGGGTCAGGACGAAACGCTCCTCCTTAGCCGTGAGTCAGCTTGTAGCGTTGCCGCGGACAGGAAGCCCGTGACTCATGGGCTGCAGCTGGGTTGGAGGTGACCACGATGAACATCGCTGTTATTTACAGCCCAGACGTTGATATGGGCGGAAAGACCCCGGCAGCTGCCCCGGGGCAGGGACCACACGGTGAATTGCCAGCATGTCACGTCCTGGGCACCTGCTGCTTTCATCTTCTGCGTCCCCATCCTGGATTCCCAACCTGGAGCTGGGTTCTTGGTGTGCTGGATGGGCCCCCCTCATCCAGGTGACACTCTCCATCCGACGGCCAGTCTCAACGCTTGCCTAAATACAGCATTTCCCAAGGCTCTCGCCCCATGGGTACCATCCTCGGAAAGAAACGCATGAAAGAACAAACACAGATTTTGCAGAGGGATTTCTAACATAATTTATCTGTAATTCAAGAGGCACTAAGGAGATCTTGCATGAAGTCTTTTCTCCACCTTGAAGGTTTGGCCTCTCCAGATTTGCCAGCCAGACCCCACCACGGTGGCTCAGGACTTTCCTCCCAACTCCAGAGCCAGCCCTCAGCTCGGACTCATCCTCCATCCTCCTCTGCACCCTCGTTTTGAGGCATTTGGGTTGTGCCTCACCGACGGTGAAGGAGCAGCTGTGAGCACAGCGTGCAGAGCCCCGAGGCCAGGAGCAAAGCTTGCCAAGAGATTTGAAGAAGGGCTGGCGGTGAGTAGCTGCCCTTTGCTAGCTGGTTTGCTTCATGCCTCCCTTCCGACTGCGTGGTGCACTCAGCCAAATATCATTAAAGGTTTATCCACACGCCCATCACCCTATTTGCCTTCAAAGCTGGAGCGAGATCTCCCTCCCTGGGGAGAGGCAGTAGGTGTTGCACCACCTTCAAAGGCAACAGAGGCTGCGCAGACTCGCTCCGAACTTCCCTTGGCTGCGGGAATTGTCAGGACGCTTGGGAGAGACGTGGCTGACGCCTTCAAAGTGAAGTATGGGGTGATAAGTGGGGAGTGGAGAGAGACATTTTAGCTCCTACTGGGTAGTTATCACCTACGGAAGGCTGAGGATTAGCTGTTGGGAGGGAAATCATAACCTAGCATAAAATCAATCTCTCCCCCGAATCCAGTCTCTTTAGTGTTCAGGAGTGTTTGGTCTGGTTCCAAGGCTCCGCTTCTGAAGGAGTTTGGAGAGGTGCCTCGACAGACCTCCAATACGGCTGCAAAGCAGAGACCGCGTCCCTTTTGTTCGGAGGTGTACAAAAACGGGTGACGCTTCAGGGTGAGGGGCTGAAGGAAAACAAATGGCTTTGTTCGGGAGAACCAGTCGTGGTGAGATGAGAAGTGACTCAATTACAATAAGTCCCTTTACAGCAAAACTGCCAGGTGCTAAAAGACTTTTTAATTTAGCAGAGAAAGGCAAATCAACACCAAGCATCTGGAAGCTGAACCCAGAGAAAATCCAATTAAAAATCAGGCAATGCTGTGAGTAGAACAAGCTATGAAGTGATGGATTATTCATTCCAGGATGTCTTGAATTCAAGGGAGGGGGAATCTAATGGATCCTTCTAGCACTATATCTACTGATGACGAACACTCCTACCCAACTTCTGGGAGCATGCTCACTCCACTGCAAAAGCAAGGCCAGCAGTTTGGCTAAATGCAAAGTTCTCGTGCGTGTGATGGAGGATGACCCACAAGTCCTACTAGGTAAGTCGCACTGTTTTATGCTTGGAGGCATTAATAACCCAGAACTAGCAGCCAACTCCATGGAAACCAACTGGTAGTCAGTGACAAGTTCTCCTGTTGCTATAGGAACAGGGCCCAAACAAATAAAAATTACCTATAATTTTTCCTCCCCAAAGTTCTCCCACATTACATTTCCATAGCAACTAATTAGCTCATTAGTGATCGGAACCAAATCAGTGGACCGGTGGAAGTGCCCAGCTGCCATGCCCGGCTCCGTCCCCCCTCGTGGTTAGCTGAGAAGAGCCATTAGGACAGTTAATGCTGGGTTTAAGGGGAAAGGCTTGAGCACGAGGAGTTGGGTATCTCAGGGCTGGATTTCTTCATGCCTTCCCCATGATACCTCTGACACAAATATCACTTGGTCCCTTCTATTTCTAGCTGTCATCTTACACTTCAGTTTCTTGATCTCGTCGTTTCCTTGCCAGACTCCCCATGTCTCCTCCCAGCTCAGCATCGGTCTGCTCGACAGCTGCATGGCTTGGTAACGTTCTCTCATCCTTCTGGCCATGATATTCAGGTCTCCTGGCTTGTTGCTATCTTCTGCACCGAGCTAACACACTTCATCTGCAGGGTCCTTGCAGGAGTCTCTCTTTTCTCACTTACACTCCACAATTATATCCCTCCATCCTCCTCTGGCAGTTTACTGTCATGGGTGTCTTCCATCTCCCAGCCACGCCGGAGCACTGTTCAGCCACTTCCACATACATCCCACCAGTCTGATCCCTGGGGAAGCCACTGCTCAACTCCACTAGGCCAAACCAGTGCCAATGGCACTGGTCTGAAGAGACCCACCGCTGCCGTGTTTAAACTAGCGATGGATGCCACTGTCACCTTCATGGCCAAGGAAAGACTGTAGCTTTGCAGACGTAGGGCTAGAAGGATGCGTTGGATCACCCTCTCTTGATTTCAAGACATCCTGGATCCGACACAACCATCCCCTGAGGCCGACGGACACTTTGCAGCGCCTGTGCTGCCTGTTTGGCAGAGTTCAGGCTGAGTAGCTGGAGCCGGGCTGGGGGGCATCAGTGCGTGGGTGCTGTATGTCCTGCCTGAGCTCCACGGTCACAGGACACGACGATGACAGAGCAATCAGGTGTTAAAAATCGACCAGGAAGGAAAAAAAAAAGTTAAAAAGAACAAAGTGGCAGAATTGCTGTTGACAAGTGTTGGTGTAATTAACACAAACAAGTGCATCCAAGGAGATAAGATGCGTTAAACCACAGTTGCGTGCCCCCAGAGAGGAGATGCTACCTTCAGTTAGTGTCAGAAGCTTTGGAAAACAGAGGTCAAGTCTGATTTCCTTCACTGTGGTAGAAATCTGCTGAAACCTCAAATCCACTGAAAATCCCCAGAAATCTGCTGACCTGCAGCCACAAGGGAATGCAGCCCAGGTGTTCTTGGTTTTGTTTCCTATGATTTGAATATTTTGGCACCTCGCAAGGAGTAAGTTATGAAAATGAGGTATAAAGGGGGAAAAACCCAATCAATCAGCAATGAAAGGCAGGCAACTGAGAGTCTTTGAAACCAGCAATCCTGAGTCTTAGTCTGGGGCCTTAAATACCAAGTGAGAACAAAAAACTCCAAAGAAGTCAGGGGCTTTCAAGGGAGAACAGCTTTCCTCCCCTGAATCTGCCCAGCCTCTCTTTTTTCCCAGCCTTTGGGACAGACAGACCTACTCCTGGACACTGTAGATCCATGCTGAGCTAGAGGAGGGGAGTGAGTGCCTCAGGGACTGAAAGCCCTGCAGAAATAAAAAGTTTCCTTCTCCCGTTCCCTTTGGTTTTTCCATTCCAGCGTTCCTGGGAGTCTGGATTGTTCACAGAGATAATAGCAGAGTATTCCTCGCTCCAGAGAGCCGTGTCTCCAACCCTCCCTGGGAATCACGCAAAGCTGCAGTGCCTTCACCTTTCCCTCCAGCACAATGATTAGCAAACTACTCCCAAGAATAATATAAGCAGGTGTCCTTTGGGACAACCTGAATGCTCAGGACCTGAGGGCTTCGGTCCAAATCCTTTCCTGGGACTTCTGACAGAGCCAGCTGCACTGAGCGTTTCTCCTGAGCCCCTCGCACAAATTATTGATGAGTCAGTGGAAACAAGAGATCTGAGTGTTGGTTTCATCAAAGGCAAGAAAAATTACCCTAATTTTTGTGGATCGGGTTTCACCAGGTGGGAGGAAATCTGTTGCAGAGACCACTGATAGCGTCTGGAAACCTGCCCACCCTCCGCATCCTCAGCTCGCGACAATTTCTGCTGCCACCTCTGCTACCACCGGGCTCCTAAATACAGGAAAACCGCTTCCAGCCCATCCTCCTCACCAGGCCGAAGGGGTGCAGCCCCCTCCCCGGCGCAGGTGACAGCAACAGCCCTTCTCTCCCCCCTCCACCGCTGCCCGCCGGCCAGGGCAGAGGTGGCAGCAGGAGGGGGGGGACCATGTCCCCGTCCCCCAGCACTCGTGTCCCCTGTTACGTGAGTGGTCAGCGTCTGGAGCCCTCAATGGGAGGAGTAGGATGCTCGCGTTGGTGGTTTCGTCTTCCTCACTTTCGGATCCACTTGGGGTCATTTTTAGATGTTCGCTGACGTTTTTACACCTGGCGTTTTCGCCACTGGTCTGCAGCTCCACCTTAAACCTGAATTTACTATATGCTGCGCCACTTGCGTATGTTAGATACTATTTCTTTGTTCTCCTTGCTACCCCTAAAATCAGTTCTGCATGTCCTTCACTCACTGCTAATGAGCTGTTTATAGCCATGGGGTCTCCACTGCTAATCCTGGGACCCCAAGTCTCACCATCCCATGTCTATGCTCCTCTACGCCACATCCCACATCTCCACTTCTAACACCTCTACTTTCATACCAGGCCTATATTTCTCTATCCCACATCATTATATTAGAGAAAAAAATATTCTGCAAAGAATAATTGCTTGCTATTGTTACCTGTACAAAACTAGGGCTGTATCATACAAACAGAAGTAAAATAAATTAGCCAGAGCTACCTGCTCAGTTAGAAAAACTGCTGTTACATCTGAACCAAGTAAAACAAAGCTGTGGAAGGTCAGGAAAAGTTCGGACAGAGCAGGTCCACCAAGCCTCAGTCCTGAGACCTTGCCAACTCAGTGCAAGGCTTATGGTCTCCTGCAACAGCAACACCATATGCCAGGGCTACGGGTATCGGGGGTTGCATTGCGGAGCCCCATCTTCCCACCCCCACATGCCCTGGGGTGGGGGGCAGATGCGTCCCTCCAATGGCTCATTGAAGAAGTTGAGGTCAGGGTGGAGGATTATTGTTTTTCTCCCCAATCTGAGGGAAAAATGCCCGGCATCTCAGGCAGGAGACCACTGCCCCACCGGGGGTCTCCGATGCTGCCGAGGGCTGGGGGAGGGAGGACAGGCTGCAGGCTCGCTCTTCCCCGCCTGCTTCATTACCTCCAAAATTACACACACAATAAATGCCCAATTAAACACTTGCTGACAGAAAGACATCTAGAGCAGGAGGCAGCATGGGTCTACAAGGAATATTCCCCGCCCCCCTCTCCCATCCCAGGGGCTCCGCTTCCAGTCGAATCCATGTAAATCACACATGAATTCCCGTAATTAATCGCTGCCGTCCCCAGCTGCGCACGTGCTAGTGCGAGCGATATCGGACGGAGCGGGCGCGCAGGGGAGGCGGAGGGCTGAGCCCGCGTTCACGCGCAGACACCAGCCAGGTCAGGATGAGGCCAAGCCGGGTACCACGTGTGCTGGAGCAGCGGCACTGGGAGATGCTGGAGGTGCTCCCCACCAGCCCCCAGCTGCAGCGAGATGGAGCCACCTCGGGGCTTTGCCAAGCAAATCGGCTTTTTTTTAACCAGAAACAAGACAACCTGTCGGGTTAAGTCCCCCTTGAGACATGCGGTAGCTTCACCTAGCCCCAGAACTTGATCTGAGCCCGGGGTGGATGGAGCCCGGCTGCTGTGTCGCTTCTCTGGTGTCTCATAAGGACCAAGCAGCATCACCGGGGGCATACAAGCCCCCCGTCTCGCCTCCCTCCTCCACCAGCCTTGTCTCCGTGTCACCCGTGGGAATCTGATTATCAGCAAGATCTCTGCTGCCGTCAGATGTGATCAAACCCACAATTCAATTAAATTTGATTGGATTGAAAGCTGAGGGTTTCAAGGAGGCAGGCAGGTACGCCCAGAGCGGGACGCCGCTCCCCAGGAAAGCGGGCTGAGATCTGCAGGGTGGTCACCCCCAGGTGAAGGAAAAGCCGGGATGTGGCTCCGTCCCCAGGATGAACTCCATCCCTCGGGGCCAGGAGCCTTTGCCCGTGCACGCATCCGCCTTCTGGAGGATCCCAGAGAGAGTAAGGTGAGCCCAGCCTCCCGGAGATGCTTTTAATTCTTTCTCATCTTTTGAAATCAAATAAAATTCCGAAGGAGAAACTTTGTCATCTAAGCAACGGAGGGGGAAAAAAAACCCGTGCCTGGAGATGAAAGGGAATTCTAGATGGGTATTTCATCTCTCGCTCTTGTAACGAAGGTGAAAACAAAAAAAAAGAAAGAAACAAACAAAAAATCCCAGACACGGTTAATGAGCTTTGCATTTAAATGTGGCACCAATGTCACCGCGCAGACTGTTCCTTCAAGGTCCCGCGTACTTGCTCACACCGGGCGACGGGTGCGGGACAGCCCATTGGAGCAAATATTGGATCAGATTAAATTTCACTAGTGTTTACTAAATAAAACATGCATTTCAAGAAATCAAGAAAAAGTTTGTTAAATATTTTAGTACATCTGGTCTCCTCTTCCCCACCCATATACGGACTTACAAAATGCTTTGCATATTTATTTTAGCATGCACTAGATTTATTTAAAAATAGCATCACCAGCACTGGAAACAGCCCACTTGCTTTTCATCTAGATCTTTGCATTGAATCAATGAATCCAAAATTAAACAAGGTTGGGTGAACTAAATCTATACAAGGGCCTATTTGCTGATCAATACAGAAATGGATGCCTGGGCTCTCTTTACTGTGTGAAATATGAAGACTTATGAGAGAGAAATTGCTTTTGTTATTGTATTAAAAAAAAATCAGATTTAATCTCCCCACATAAAAAAATTATTTACTGGAGAGATGCTTTCTCCTAAATAATTCATGCTGGTTGTATAGTACCCAGAAGAAAGAAGACTCCTGTCTTCCATTCCTAATGAGAGGGAAAAAGACCTCCAATATTTTCCTTGGATTCGGTTTTATCAGCGCAAGGAGCTGAAACTGCCCTTGGCTTCAAGAGGGTGTCCTCCCCCCCCACCACGGGGGAGCTGACTCCCCCAAAACACAAGGAGAACCCACAACACGCCGCAGGTGGAGGGAGAAGAGCTTCAGACACGCCTGGAGGCCAAACTCAGATCATCAGTAAAAGACACCTGGTTTTGGCATTGAGGTTCAAGGGATGACGATGGGGACCAAGTAGCCAGAACCCATCTGACAGAGGCAAGAAGGGTCTCCCGAGGAAGCCACCTTAATATGGCCATCAAATAAATCCAGCCTCCACTCTGTGGCTGGATGTATTCCTCCAAAACGGGGTGGAGGTGAAGCCACCCCGGGCTGCACCGAGCACTGGCTTCCGCAGCAACGAGGAGCTGGAAGACCACCAGAAGTCAACCCAGGCCACCCCATGTGAAGTACGTGGGAGACATGAGCCACAAAGGTCAGTGGAAATCTCTCCTGGCCCAAAACGGGAGCAGCATCAGGGCTGAAGAGCGTGGATTCAGAAAAGAAAAGATGATTGGCCTTTAGCACATCTTGGGCACAAAATTTGGGGCTGGCTTTGGGAACTGCCTTGCACAGCCATGCGCTTGGCCAGGTCCCCTTCTCTGAAGCATGCTGCAAGAATTGATCCGTCGAGGGCTGTACCTGCTCCACTCTGAATAAATCTGCATATCAGCCGCTTCCGTGAATGAAAAATGCATGTGCCAGTAAATTGGAGGTGAAATAATACATCTGTTGTCAGCACTCTTTTTTTTTTTCTCTTCCACTAGTTTCATTAAAGAGAGACGTATCGTCTCTGGTAAAGTTAACACCACCAGTTCACTGATTGTTCCTGACACTTCCCTGTTGCTTTGATGATGGATTGCTGCAGAAACAACCAGCCCCAGGCAGGCAGGGAGGGATAAAGTCACCTCTTTGGGCTATTTCTGGAAGGAAACGCAGCAAAGCTGCAGAGCCTATGCCAGGGAACAGCCCCGAGCCGTGGCGAGGCTGGGGACACGGGGGTGGCAGGGGTGTCCCAGGAGCCCTGCGAGGTGCCGGCACTGGATTCGGATCCTGCAGTGCTGCAGCGGGCTCCTGACGTGCTTCCTCATGAATGAAAGGAGGAATGAGAAATAGCTGACCCTGGCCGGCCATATCATGGGTCCCCCAGGGCAATCCCAGCCCCAGCTTCCCCGATCACCTTCATCCACCATTATCTTTCAGCCCTTCTCCAGGCCAGGAGCCAGGCAAACCCAAAATGATGGGTTTTGAGCCCGGTTTCCTCTCCACGGGGCGCTGGTGCTCCAGCCGTTTGCGTCCACGCGGGGAAGGACTCCATGGTCCGAAGGATGCGGAGGGACCGGGTGCTCGGTTCCCGCTCACACCTCGGATGATTTCAGCCCTCCCGTGGGCAAGGCGAGGGTGGTCGTAGCAGCCGGCTCCGCTCGGCATCACCTCGGGATGCCTGGAGAAGCCGGGTGGGCCAGTGACAACGCCAGTGCCCCCCACCCCTGCGCGAGCCCCTTCCCATCCCCACGCTGTCCCCCGTCCTCTCCCTGTGCGGCCAGCAATCGGGTTAGCAGCTTGCAACGCACCCCAGCACACAGCAAAGAGGCAACAGCTGCTTCCTGCTGGCCCACATCGAGGATTTTAATTAAGGAGAAGATTTGGGGGAATAAAAGGGAAGATCCCTCCCAAAGCTGTAATTAAAGAAACTCAGGGTGAGGCGGGACGACGAGAAAGGGCACGTCCTGCTGCCGATGGGGCTCAGCTCGGGAGAGCAGTGCACGGGGCGTGGAGACCCCCACCATGGCCCCGTGGTGCTGGCGCAGCCCCCCCCTCCCCCAAGGGGAGATATCCCCCAAAACGCAGGTCACAGAGGGTGCTCCGCACCCACAAAAACAACCTTTCAATCTTTGCTGAGGTGCCCCAGACCTCCAGCAAGATTCACTGAACGTGGAGCAAGCAGGCACCCCAACCTACATCAAACCCAAATTCCCATCGATTCGGCCCTGAGTTACGGCAAAGGTTTGCCGGGCTGGCGAGGCAGGAGGGTCCTCACGGGGCACGCGATCCTGGCCCCACTTCGCCCCCTCCGAGCCAAAAGGGGCCAAGTTAGAACCCGGGAGGTCACCGTGGCCTTTGGGAGGTGGGTGCCACCGCTGCCAGGACCCGTGGAGCAGTTCTGGGCTGTTTGGAGAGGTTCCTGAAAAGAGGCATGGCTTGCAATTTGGTGTGCACCGGTGCTCCGGGAAAAACACCGTTTCAATACGGTGCTGCTGAGAGCAGCATCACCAGCCGGGATGGATGACCAAGGGCACCGGACCTCCCGCCCCATCTCCAGTGGGATGGGAGTTCCCAGCCAGGGAGGGTCGGAGAGCTGGGACAGTTCCCGGTGTCTCTCCACCCGCTGCCAAGCCAGGCACAACCCTGCCACCAGCCTGCTCAGAGTTGGTGCTGGAAACAAGCAAATTTTCTCAAACATGTGGTAAGCACTTTATTTAGCTCTTGATGTGTCTCATCAGCTCTGGAGGAGCAGCTCAACCCCGTGGGCAACATCTGCTCCCCAAAACCCCCTTGTTCTGGAAGAAGAGGCTGCATGGCCTCCTCCAACACTCAAAAATCCTCCAGACTTCAGCAAAAAGGCACAAAGCCAGCCCCGGACAGCAGTGTCCGTCCTGGCCCCGTCTGCTGCTTGGACCAGTCTCGAGCCCCAGAGCTGCACATGGGACAGACTTTGGAGATGGCTCAAGCAACCCCAAACCTGCTCAGGAGTCTCCCTACTCCCATCACTACATGGGATCACGGTGACAGTCCCTCCTCGCCACCCAAGAGAGAAAAAAGTCGATGGGGGTTCACAAGCCCTGACGCTGCACGTCCCTGCATGGCTATTTGGTGCAAACCGGACCCATGCTTGCTTCCTCACAGTACCCTTAAAAACCCCGAGTCCCTCTTAACCTGAGCTTCATCTTTGCTTCTTTAATAGATGGGAAAGGGAAGAGGAATGCAGCCAACCTGCCGGACCAGCCAGCAGTGAGCCAGGTACTTGCCACGAAACATGTCTCTGGCACCAGATGCTGAATGTTCACAGAGGTGGGGGCTCAGCACAAGGCAGCGAGCAGGGAGGGGAGCTGGGGTGAGACTCTGGTAGTGGGAAAGACCCCATAAAACATGTTTCCAAATGACCACGGCCAACCCTTTGTTAGCAGTGATGGCCACAGGAGCCAGGTGGGACCCCAGTCCTGGGACCCAGAAGCGCTGCAGGAACCAGGGTCGCATCCTCAGATGTGTGGGTAGACGTGGCTGTGCCCAGGGCTGTGGGTCCCCCGTCATGTTAGGGGCCAGAAAATGAGGTTTTGAGGAGAAAGGTGCAGCAACGGTCCCTTGTAAGGGAGAAGAGCCCCCGGGTGAGACGTGGAGCAACAAGCAACAGACCCTGGCACATGATAGCCGCAGCATCAGTCCCCCCAAAAAGCCCAACAGCCCTAAAAAAAATCAACAAGGTGGGAAGACAAGCTGGAGGCACCACTCCCCGAGAAGCCCCGCTGCATCCTCCTGGCTTACCCCAGGCTCCCAAAATTGCACCCAACAACGTCGCCCATGGCTCCAGCCCAGCTTTGCCAGGTCGCACCCTGTCCTGCTGCGCAGCACCAGCCCGTATCGATCCGGGTGAGGCAGCGCCTGGTTCGCACGGCAGCTGCTGTGTATTTACAGAGCGATTACGAGCCCTTCGAGGCGGGGAGGCAAAGAGCATCCCTGGGGATCCTGTTCCCAGGGCCGGGGGCAGTTGCACACAAGCTAAATGCCTGCTGCCACCAGCAAGGGCTCACCAGGCACGGTTTCCATTGCACGGTCACATCCCGGGGTACCCTCAAGCTCGTTCAACAGCTTCTCGTTACCGACGCCGAACGGGACCTGTTGGAGACAGTGATATTCTGCAGGGCCTTCGCAGAGGGTCGAGACGACCTAGGAAATAATTAATTGCCTCGCTGAGCCGGAGCGGCGATGCTCAGAGAAGCCACACGCGCAATGCACTTTTCATGGTATTCGGGGCAGCTTCAGGCCCAAGCTGGAGCTTTTGTCGGAAACCTTGGATTTTATTTATGAAATCTCAGCTTCCATTAGAAGAAAAGAGCATGTCACTCTAGAAGAGACATAAGCAGGCCTGAGCGGGGAATGACACCGAGGAAAACACAGCTGATATGAAAGTAACTGCTTTAGTTCATTGAGGTTCCCGTCTCCTCCACTCCAAGCTGCTCCGAGATGTAAATCAAGTGCAAAAGCCACCCTGGCTCGCCAGGCTTCTCCGCAGCCCTCTGCCCACGTGCCTGCAGCACTTGCCGCCGCTCCCGGTGTCTGGAAATAAACAGCCTGTTCCAGCACCGCTTGGTATTTCGAGAAAGGTTAACGCAGCATGTGAGGGGCCAGAGCCACCGCTCACGGGGGCTGGAAAGCCTCCAGGCAAACTTGCCAGGGGACCGGGGCTCCCTGCAGAGGAGGTGACCTCCTCGGCCCCCCGCAAAGCGTTCGCTTCAAGCTTCGGCATTTTCAGGCTTCGCACCGCTAAGGCTTCCTTCTCCCACCCCCGCGGTTCCCCACCAGCGTTCCCACCTCTGAAAAATCAACAGGAATTTCAAGCCAAGAGGGAAGTCAGGAGGTCTGCATTCGCCGGGCAAGACGGGAGTTTTCCCCCTGCTTTGGGGCTCCTGCTGAAGGTAGCAGAAAATCACCCCAGTTTTTCAGCACCCCATCAACGGGGAGTTGCGCCTGGCCCCCGTGCAAGTCCCAGGGGAACGCGGCAGCAAAGCGGCTGCGCGTGGACCGGTCCTACGGCTTGCTCCATAAATACCCGCACGCCGGGGCTGCGTTTGCAAACCCGGCTCGAGGACAGACGGAAAAGCCTTGGAGATGCTTTATCCAAGCCAGCGGTGAAAACAGAGCAAAGCTTAGAAACTCGTATCCAGGGATGACCAGCGATCCGGGGGAAAAAAGGGAGGCCACCAAAACACCGGGATACTCGTGATTAAACCAGAGCTTGAGCTCTCCTCACCCCAAAACAAGCTACCTACCCTTGTGTTTGGAGAGGAGAGCTGGGAGATCCACAGCAGCTCACCGCTTCTCCACCCAAGTGCACCTCACTTAACCCCTTCCCTCTCTGCTGGGCTGCACCGGTCCCTCCAGGTGCTAGCTGAAATGATTTTAAAGCCTCTCGCCAGCCTGGCTGGGCCTGGAAAGGCTGATCCGTATTCCTGAGGTCTCATTGGTATTCTGCAGCTTCAGCTCATTAGCACTTAGGTGCTACAAGAGCGGGAGCGTTGGAAGTTTCTGGGCGAGACGGCTATTAGGGGAGGATTGAACACATCTCGCACAAGCCAATGGCCTGCGTGAACTCTCTAATTTACGCTATCGATCTAGAAGGTGCCCACAGGCCACCTGAACCAAAAAAAAAAAAAACAAAAAAAAAAACAAAACCCCCTAGAAACACTCTCGGCTGCCTTCAGAAAAAAACAACAAAAATTAAGCAAAATAAATAACCCGCAGCCCCAGAAAACTGGCTGCATCATCACATCCCCTGCTAATGCTATTAGCCAGCCCTCCTCCGCAAACGGCTCTTCAGGAACGGCGTGAGCTTCAGCTCAGCAGCTCCTGGAGAGATCCACCAGCCCACCAAAGGGCCAGTATGACCAGTACGAACACCCACGCTGTACTGGGAGAACGCGTTTGGGGGTCTGCCCTCTTAGAGAGACCGTGCTCCCAACACATGCTGCTCAGCAAAAGGCAGGGAAAGCTGCTGGCGTGGAAATTCAGGAGGGCCGAGCCGCCGCAGCCCCGACGGTCCCGATGTCCTCTCCCCGTCTCGGATGTGCTGAGTTTTCCCTTCTCCGCAGCGGGAGCTGTGTCCTTCTCGCCCAGCTTTGGGCACTGCCTGTTTACACCTCGTGAGAGACCCAGG
>JAVJGG010000061.1:16405558-16440554 GCA_035590195.1 Aviceda cuculoides
CCCCCCCCCCAAAAAAAAAAAAAAAAAAAAAAATCCCTGGTGGGCTCAGGAGCCTGAACAGACCAACACTGACGCTCCAACAGCAAAAAGAGGGGCCAAGGAGCAGGTTTGAGGGTGAATTTTATTGAAAACAAACGCCTGGGTTTATTAATGGGTACAGACCGTTCTGAAAAAATACAAGGTTAGAGGGGGCTTCAAAATCCTCGTCCCCCTTAAAGCCCCCAGGGCTGCCATGTGCAGCAGGACAGGCTGGGAAATGTGGGATGTGAGGGGGGGACAGGTAAGACCCACTGGGAATGAAGCGGAGCAGACGGCCCAGGGTGGCGGGTTTGCCTCTTCAGCAAAGCTTTGCTTCATTCACAGGGGCCCAAGCCCCCCCCGAGGCATCGCCCCGGTGTGTGAGAGGGCAGATGCTCCCTTTCTCCAAAATACAGGAATGGGGACTTTCACCAGGAGAAGAAATGCAACAAAAAACAAAACAAACACACACAAACACATGCAAAAAAAAAAAAAAAAAAAAATCACCATTCCCCAAAGCACCAAAAACGGGTGAGATAAAGGAAGGGGAAAAGAGTCGAAACAAGGAGAGAAGGGAAAAAACAAAAGCTCAACCTCAAAACAAAAAAAAAAACAATCTGAAGTAACCAACCATGGGGAAAAAAAAAATAATACAATTATACATCTCAAAAAAATACAATTATACATCTCAGCTGCAAAGCCGTCAAACCAAGCGGGTAAGGGTGCGGGTGCTCCCAGAGAGCGGCAGGTGGTTTGCAGAGCGGGACCAAGGAGGGAGACGTGGAAAGCATCAATCACTTTCTTATTTTACATAAAGAGGAGGGGAGAGGGGTCAGGGTGGAACCAAAGCTGACCAGGGTTTGTCCAGCTCGGCCCGGGCTGGTTCTCTCAGGGTTTGGCGATTCGGGGAAGGGGACGGGGGCAGTGACGGGGCAGGGGGGAAGCGCTGCTGCGTGATGCCCCAGCACGGGGGGCACGAAGGACTGAAACCCCTTTGCCCTGAAGCAGCTTTCCCCAGGAGCGGCTCGCAGGACCAGATGCTGTCAAGCAGCCCCGGTCCCAGGCAGAGGGTCCCCAGCGCCGCTTCAAATCCTCGGGCTGTAGGGGTAGGGAGCAATGAATTTCAGGGGACGTCATTCTTCATTGAGTGGGGGACCCTGAACGCTGGAAATGGGCCCTGAAATCCAGACCTCCAGGGCATGAATTTCAGGAAAAACGTTTTTAAAAGATTCAGTTAAAAAATAGGTGCATTTGTTTTTTTAAAAAAAAAAAAAAAAAAAAAGTCTTCAGCCAGGGTGCCTTCTAGTGACCCCTTCCCCACCACCCCAAATTTAGCTGGAAAAACACTAGCCATTTCACCAAATCTGCTGGCCACATAGACATTCACACATTCATCATTGATTTAAAAATATATAATATATATATATTGCGCACACACATACACACACACAAATATATATTAGAAAAGAAAAAAAAAAATCCCTCTGAAAAGTCAATCTATTAAAAAACACAACAAAATCCACAGCCGGTGCGTTTATCCCGTGATCATATACAGTAGAAGACAGAAACCCCTTTTGCTCCCGTAGCTCCTTGCAGAGTGCTCGGGCTGGGAGAGTGGGGAAACACATCAGGTTTTCACAGTGGATTTGTTAGCGGAGAAGGAACTGCTCCCTCCCTCCTCCCACGCAGAAGGGCTTTAATTTATAGCAAGTTAGATTAAAACTAGGAAACATGTTACAAAGTCCATTATATATAGACATAAAATGTACAACTGTCGGCAGCCCCCGGGCGAGTCGCTGGGGTTTCGATCTCGGCTGACACCTCGGTGGGCAGCTGGAGGCTTCGAAGGCAGTTTGGGACACGAAGGATGCAAGCACGGCCTCCGAAACGAGCGGCTGGCACAGCGCGAGGTCCCGCGGGAGCTCCAGGTTGGAAGGGAGACGGAGCAACGACTTCTCCAGGAGCCAGGGAAGGCGGAGGCAGGAGGAGGATGGATGTGTCCTCCCAGCCCAGGGCTGGAGGGGAGAGATGCAGTGCCCAGGGACCTGCTTGCCTCTCCATCACCTTGTGCCCATGTGGGGAAGGGAGCACTGTGTGCTGGATGAAATCCCGTAGGGAGAGCGTGGGTTCCAGCTTGTGTCAAGGTGGGCTCATCGAAAAATGCCCCCCCCCTTTTTTTTCCCCCACAAAAGGGAGCAACGTATCGACTGAGGGAGGGGGACGCCCAGTCTGGTGCTGCCTCGAAGGGTCGTTAAGGTGTCGAGCCAGGCATTAAAACAGCCTCTGGTGCGACAAGCGGCGTGCCCAGGAAGCCCCACGGCCCCCTAAAAAGCCGCGTGGGCTGCTGGGGGCATAGAGCCAGTCACAAAGGCAAGGCGAGCAAGACCAGGCTCTGGGGAAGGGGCTTTGGGCAGGCAGGGGAGAAGAGTGGGGCAAGCGCAGCAGCATTTTTTCTCTCTGCCTTGCCCAGGCAGCAGAGAAACACAACCCCCCTGCGCTGTGCACCAGGCTGCCGGGGAGGGGAGATGCCCGCCGGCACCCTCTGTCCTGGCCCTGCGCGGGTGCCACAGGCACGGTCCTCTCCCCGGGAGGGATACGTTGGCGTCAGCAGGGAACGCCCGAGCCTTCCGTCTCCGTGGCTTAGTTGGAAAGGTGTTGGCTTCAAAAGGCTCATCCTGGGGGATTTCGTTTAGAGGGCAAAGAGAAAAAGAGATTGCGGGGCCAGAGATGCCCACGGGTTGGGGGAAGCGCGATTTGTGCAAACCACCATTAACTCGAGTCCTCATTTGCTCTTCTGCAGGGAAGCCAGGATGGAGGGGACTGCACGAAGCCATGAGGTTTAAGTTAGGAGTCTTCCCCGAGGATCTCTGTCACGAAGGAGGCCATGTCAGTCTCTTTGGTGTCGTGCAAGGTAAAGAAAGGGTGTTCCTGCCAACAAGACCAAAGACAACATCAGCTGACACCCAAGGACAGACAAGCCCAAGAGCAGTCCCTGGGGGATGTCACGCAGCTGGCGAGGTGCTGGAGGTGAGGGGGACACCAACCTCCTCCCCAGGCTCCCACGGGAGCCATCCTTTAGCTTAACTAACACTTTCAGGTTTGGCATTTCGAGGTTCAACCCCAGCGGGACAGCCCACCTCGGCAGCTGTACTACCATCATTTGAGGTCTAAAGTCACCAAGAGCAGGTAGCGCAGAGGGAGAAAACACCTAGAAACCCTCATTTTAACACCCATGAAATCAACACACCCTTCCACCTTAGGCACGCTACACCCATCCCGCTCCATGCCTGAAAAAAAAAAAAAAAAATCACCCACACATCCTGTTCTCCCATTTTCCTAGGACCTGCTGGACCATTTGTTTGACTTTTGAAACACATTGCGATAAAGACCAGCAGAAACAGCTTCACGCTTACCATAAGTTCTAAATAGTTCATTCGCTCAGCAGGGTTCTTCCTTAAGCTGGAAGACAAAAAATGAGAGAGAAAGGCTGTAGGATTTCTTTTTCTTCCCCTATATGTGGTCTGACACAAGGGATCCCCTCCCCTTCCCAGCCAACATGACATCCTTCTCGTGAGCAGCACCCATTCCCCTCCCTCCTCAGCCAAGCAGGTATGAACCACCAGCAAAGCGGCCAGGCAGGTAACTGGGAAAGGACAACTCATAGTGTTTTGCCACAAAAAGCACAAGCCAAGCAGCTCGCTGCAATCTGCCCCGCACAACCTTGCTTGTCAGCACAGACCAGAACAAATGGGGGGGAGAAGAGATGGTTTCCCACCACCCGTAGGGCAAGCCTTGCCTTGGTGGGCTCACTTCTGCCTGGGAACTCCAAGCAGCACCCAGGGAGCGGAGGAACACCCCGAGGAGAGCAGCTACCCACAAAACCACAAATCGGCTTTCACCCAGAGGTACCCAGACGCTGCCAGGGGTTCGTTCTCGTTTCATTGCCTCTTTGCCAGAAACCACCAAAATTTCAGCAGCAGCGACAGCAGAAGGGGAAGAGAAACCTCTGCGCCTTCCAACCAGCCTGGGTGAGTCAAGCCGAGAGCAAAACCAGTTTAGGCAGCTCTTCCTGCCACGGCCAAGCACCAGCCTCGCTCGGTACAGCGAGGTGGGGAGGAATGGGCTCCGAAAGGACGACAAAGCCAGCCCCACGCTTTGCTCCAAGCCCCACAGATGAGGGCTCCTCTTCAGCCAGGCTGGGAGAAGCCACCAGTCCCTGGCAGAGACTCACCACTGTGCCGTGAAGTCCACAAACTCCTTGGAGAAGCGATCAGCGGGCAGCTGGGGCGAGGGCTCCTCCACCACTTGCTTGAGCTGTTGGAACGGGGTCCCCCAGGACTCGTACGGGAAGCGAAGAATGGCCAGTTCGATCTGAGGATGGAGACAGGCTGACATGAGACACTGGGACGAGCACGACCCCACACAGCCTGCCTGCCTCAGCCAGCTCAGATTCCAAATGAAAAACCCCTTTCCTTACAAACCATTTTCAATTTGGGTCATACTACTTTTTTTTCTTTTTTCTTTTTCTTTTTTTTTTTTTTTTTTTTAAATACAAAGACCCAGAGGCCAAAAATACTTCCTTTTGAGGCTGGCTCAGCATATTAATGCATTTACAGGAAGCCGCCAAAGGTATGTAAAATGGGATTATTTAAAAAGATAATAATAACAGCACACCATTTCTGCACTGGCTTCCAAAGTGCTTTGCTCGCCATAAGGCAGCCTCTGGGCTTCAGGCTAGTACTATATGAGCCAGATGCAAAAAGAAAAAAAAAAAAAAAATCCACAAACCCAAGAAAAACCAAGTGCTAGAACATCACTTATGCAGATCTTTGCCAAAACCACCTCAATTACTGGGTCCTTCCTACAAGTCACCTCTGCTCCATCACCCATTCAAGCAGGAAAAAGCCCATCACGGCTCTTGGGCAGTCTCCTCATGCCAAGGGTCGGCTCCCGTCTCGAAACGGGCAACAGAACCTCTAGACCTGCCTGGCAGGGTGGGACAGGATGGGAGGAATAAGAAACCTGGAATTAGATGGGGCAGAACCAGATGCCCTCACCTGCCTCTGGTTTTGCTCTGGGAAGCTCAGCTCTTGCTGCTGGAAAATCAAATGAAACCACCAGCCCAGAAAGGCCTGGATTAGCCCTGCAACTCAACGGTCCTAAAACCAGCTGGTCTGAAATCAATCAATCCTCTTCAGAAATAAATTTAAAAAAAAACCCAGGAAGCCAGCCTACGAGGAAGACATTAGAGGGAATCGGACAGGTCAGGGCTCCATTCAGCTGCAGGCTGGCAGGCTTTCAGCAAGGTCCTCACTCCCATCCAGCTTTGGAAGAGTTGAGAGATTTCATCATTCATGCAATCTCCCATCCCACAGCTTCCTGCATCTCAGGAGGAATGCCGGAGCTGATTACATTTCCAGCCAGCCAGCCCAGCTTTGCTCTGCACTGGCATGGCGACATGAAAGACAGGGGCTTGGGCTTGGCGCCACAGACAAAACTAGCTGGGGAAGAGGGAATATTTCCCAAGAGATCTGCACGGCGGACACAAACGCAGGGATGCAGCGCTCGAAACAAAGGCCACGGCTAACAAGGTGCAGGAAAAATTCCTGAAACTAATCTACCCACAGAGAGGCAGTCTCCTGCAAAGTGAGAGACATGTTCCCAGGCGGCATCCCCTTCGAGCCGACAGCTGGGATTTCCTTTGTCCTCTGGCGCCAGAAGATTTCAGCTGCTTTCTGCAAGATCCGTTTCTTGCAGGAGGTAGATAAACCATCCTGAGCAGCTGCGATTTTGGAACTGAAAGTATTTCCCCTTCCTGTTGGCTGCTCTGGTTGCAGCAGGACTCGCTGCAAACCATGCACAGCAGGGCAGGCTAACTCGCCCCGATACTCCTGCAAAGCTTTGCTAACCTGGGAGGGGGCTGCATGCAGGAAAGCTGGGACCCCGCTGCAGCAAACCCTGCTCCGCTAACTACCTCTCCAGCCAGCGCATGGGGAACTGCCGAGCAATTAGAAGTCAGACTCTTGAATGCCCAACTAAGCCCATTGTCATCCAGATAGTGCCCGCTGGGAGCCTGCCATCCACATCAACATAGTTCCGAGCTAAGTGGAGCTATTTGGAGCTGGCATTGTACACAACTAGCTCTGCGAAACCAAGTGGAAGGGTACAAGGGAACCACGTGGGAATAAACAGGCCTTTTTGTATCCCCCAGGATCCAGCAAGAAGGGAGAGGAGGAAAGAGAAAGGGCAGAAAATGGATTATCTCCTGGCAAGCTTGCCAGCCAACTCGGCAAGAGCCGCAGCAGTGGTGGCAACGCCGGCTCACAGCTACCTGCCCCGGGTGAGGTACCCCTGTGTGCACTGGGCAGCACCTCCATCCTGTGCCCAGGGCATGTAATCTCATGCATTAAGCTATCGGGCTCAGAATTTAGTGGCATCTGGTGTGAAGCCACCAGCTGCCACTGCTGATGGCAAGGGTAGAGCCCAGCCAGAGCAGACCCCATCCCAACCCAACCCCAGGGCTGCAGGGTGCCAGTCCCAGCCCTTGGCGTTACCATTGTGATCCCCAGACTCCAGACATCCGACTTCACGTTGTAGCCCTTCTGGTTCAGCTCAGGGTTTATTCTTTCTGGCTGTAACAGCAAAATGGAAGACATTACAACTCTATCTCGTTTTCCCAGTGCAAACCAACCCCACAGAGCAAATCTCTGGCTCCAAAACCCAGGTTAGGTCGATTCCCCTGGCTCATGTCCCCATGGAGGCAGGGTCTGATGTCAAATCTAGCACTGATGAAAGCCAGATCTTGCTCCACACAACTCACAAACTCTCCCCTCCAGTTCCTGAGTGAGACTTGTACTATCCCTGCAGCATGATCCCTGTCCCAGGAGCACGAGCTACCTACACAGATGCCACAGATGGCAAAGGGAAATTCGTACTGACTCGAGGATGAAATTAAATGATCCTACCAAGAAAAGCCTCAGCATTTTCTAGCCATCAAGGAGCAGCCCTTCCAACCGCCACAGCCAGCATCAGCCAGTCTTTTACACTTCTGCAAATGGAAGGTGGCAGAGGAAGAGCCTGCTATGGTATTAACGCACTCAGCAGGGCTTACAGGGAGAGTAATCCCATCCTTGGAGGGCTCTGCTGAGTCAGGAAGCCCAGAGCACTCTGAAGTGGTTTCTGTCTCAGGACAGAAGTGAACTAAGACTGATTTCTAAGCGGCAGCCTCTTCGAGTCAAGGCTGAAGGCTGCCAGCCCCAGTCCCACACCAGCACACTTACAGCCATGTATGGTTTGCAGCCAGCATCCATGGTTTTTGCAACCGAGTCCACCAAGTAGCCGCTGATCCCGAAGTCGCACATTTTCACATGTCCCTCCTTGTTGATCAGCACGTTCGAAGGTTTCACGTCTAAGAGAGAGAACACAAGAGGGCAGATCGGCCTTTGCAGAGGTACTGCAGAGCCTGAGACAAGATGGACAATCCCTGCCGACCTGGGAGGGGACCAGGCAGGCCCTAGTAGCACAAAGGAAAGGAGACAAAACCCCACCAGTCTTTTATTTCAATAAAAGTTGGTCACAGGTAAAACTGTAGCCATGTCCTCCAGGCAGAACAGGCCTCCTCTCTAATGAGGCAGGTCCAAAGTTTGAAGTAAAATGTTGAGGAGTTAATGCCCAGCTCCTTAGGAGAAATTTAGGTGCCCAGCACAGCCTTAAAAGACCGGCTCTACCAAGTTCTCAGGACAGCTTGTCTCATTCCCATCACAATCTGTCCACAGGTACACAAAGAACTACACCAGAATGAAGAGCAGGACCTGGGTGTTAAAACTCCCATCTGTGATTTTTACAAGGCCTCCTTCAGTCCCTCACCTTGCTAGAACCACCCAGCCTGGAAGGCATGAGGATTTTTTCCCTGAGAGTTGCCTTCGAGGCACCTCTGTACTCAAGAGAGAGACAGACATGTCCATAAAAATACAGGTAGTGAGGAATTCAGTTATTGTATTCAACCCTTCATCTGGAAAGGAGGAAGAGAACAACATCATGCAAGCAGACGCATGAGGGATACATCCCAGGAACAAGCCTTGGGCATCTAGATCTGCCCGCCACGGTCCCAAGTACCATTAGACCCCACTGTAGGCATCCCAGAGGGACACACCACGCATCTCCTGAAAAGGGGTCCTCACGTAACTTATTTCAAGGCTAGATCTCCAGCAACATCACACTAACCCCAGCCAGCACCTACCTCTATGGATTACGGACAGTTTACTGTGCAGATGCTCCAGAGCTCGTACAATCTGGGGACAAACAGAGCGAAAGAGTACCCGTTAGTCACACATGGCACCAGTCTTCCCCTGCACACGCAGCACGTTTCCACACGCCGCAGGCCTCAACAGAGACCTCCAACAGCCTCCGGGGATGCACAAAACCACTTAAGAACCCAAGAGGCACTCACGGACACGGCCATTTTCCCCAAAATGTCTTCAGGGATGGTTTTCTTCTTCTCCAGTACTTTCTTGTAGAATTTATCTAGGGAGGTGTCCATGAGCTCCATGCAGATCCACACGTCGCCCTGTGGATGGAGAGAAAGCAGCTGAGAGGGAATTCCCTGGAAATCTGCAGGAGCTGAAGGGAGCGGTGGACGGACAACTGGACACTGCCCCTTCCACACAGGGCAAGCAAAGGTCCCCGCCACACAGCCGCTGTTGGCCACGCCACCAGCACACAGGCTCCGCGCTAGATAGCGATGGGCACAGATGTCCAGGTACCATCAAAGCTACCCGCGATGGCCTCCCTTTGAGGGTCTACCCAAAATCAGTCCGGGCCATGGACACCGTGCTCGGGCATCTGCTGTGGAAGTGAGGAATGGGACCTGGTCAACGCTGCCTGAAGGAGGCAAGCCTTTGACTTTAAGTCATGGCAGCATCTCAAACGTTGGTTTGGGACAGCGTAGTGCCTTCAGTGCAATCGCACAGGCCCCAGGTGCTGCAGAGCCCACCAGCCACCCACCAGCTCAGTACCTCACGGAAGAGGGCTCCGTAGAAGGTGACGGTGTAGAAGCAGTCAACCGTCCTCATGGAGATGTCCAAGTCCATCAATAACCTCTTCTGCTCCTGGGTGTTCACAGTAGCTCGAATCCTCTGAGACAAATATGAAAGAAGAGGGGTTTGACGTAGGTGGGATAACACCATTACCCCTCAATCTGACTCAGAAGACCTGTGGTTCTGAGGCCAGGGCAAGCGTTTTATGCTTATTTTGCAGCCAGTAGCACCCAGGAGATGCCCAGATTCCCTTTTCCAGACAGCACCTTAATGAATGATAAACCTTGGCAAGCTCTGCAGTGCAGTGCAGGATCAGACCAGCAGCCTGGACAAGCCCTCTGACATCCAAATCTTGCACTGTATCTAACTGCAGGCACCAAGCCTGGATTTCAAAGCCTGCTGACCAACCCCACAGTGCCCAGCCGGTGTCAGCACAGACTCTTCAACAGCCAAACCACACCAGGAATACCAGAGACTGCCAAACCGAGCCTGTCCCCATTTTGCCTTGACTGGAGGAGCTCAGCAGAGCCTCTCCGCTCCCTTGGAGCTGCACATCCTGATCTCCATCCCCCTCAGCAAGCAGCCGTCCTCACCTTCACGGCCATGATGGTGCCGCTCTGCGCGTGCCGGACTTTCTCCACCACACCGTAGGCCCCACGGCCCAGCTCTGAAATTGCCACCAGGTCATCAGCTTCCACCTCGAAGTTCTTTGGGGAGAGAGATGCCAAAAAAAAAAAAAAAAAAAAAAATCAGATACAAGCATGCTTATCAACAAAGGCATCAGCAGAGGTCCAACGCTTGCAGCTCACTCATGCACAGCATTTTGATGGTACCTACAGGACTCCACCAGCTCCTATGCACACCAGGGGCACCACACTTAGAGAAGATGGGTATATTTTTTGCTCTTTTGAATCAGAGCCCAAACCCTCTCACCCCGTACTCACCAGGGCTCATTTAATTCCCCCTCTGCAGCTAGAGAGCAGGACTTTCCTCCTTTAAGCCAGGGCACGCTGCCACTGGAAAGGGCACCAAAGGTTGGTGCCTCTCTGCCTGCTCGGGATTACCCACACAAGGGTATTTCTGCGGTTGCTGAACGATTTGCAGGATGTTAACAGGTCCGGTGCCAACGCAGGCAGCAGTCAGGAGCCTCTGCCACCGCTCCAAATCCCCGTGCACAGCCGGGGATCCCCACCTCGCCCTGCATCCCAAGAGATCGCCGGTGACAAACACACCTCCGTGTCTAATAACACCTGCACCTGTGCAAAGCCTTTCTTAGATGGGATGGTGCACACACCAACCCAGCAACTCAGTTCCTAACTACTGGGGAGCTCAAATGGGTTTTACCTGCTTTCGGTACTTTCCCCCACGATCAGAAAGCAGCCAGCAAGGTAAAACGTGAGTTAGCACCAGCAAAGGAGCTCAGGCAAGTGCAACTACATAAGTCTTGCTTCAAGCTGGAAAAGAAAAACCATCACCAGCCTTCAGACAAGCGAGTGCCCCACGCGGCAGGGAGCCAGCGAGCTCCTGCACAACCCACAAACAAGTTTCCCTAAAGACGCGTTACCCTGTAATTGCCTGCTTTGCTGGGCAGGGCACAAACCGTTTGAGTGAGACGTGGGCTATTTTTGGACACTGCGTTCATCGCTCCTAATAAGTCACAGGCCTTCTTTTAGCCAGGCTTTATCCAGCCTCCAGTTTTCCTCCGGTCTCAGGGAACAAAAATAATACCAGGATGCCAAATTGCCCCAGTAGCCACAAAGGCAGCGAGGGTGGGAAACACGCACGGCGCAGCGCCGGATACCGTGCCTGCGAGCTACGCCCAGAGCGAAGAGGAAACAGCCTTTGGTGTTAAGGAGCCAAGCTGGGAGATGTGGCTGCCGGGCTCCTGGCCAGCAAGCTCCCCTCGGCACTGGCCACGGCACGGCCAGCAGCGACCAGCTCTGCCGGACCTTCCTGCCAGCCCCGGCTCCATTTATTGGAGCCAGATGCGGCTGGCAGACGGCCGAGGCAGGGAGCAAGGGAGGTCTGTGCTTGAGCTCAGCGCTGAGCTATGCGCTGCCCAGCACAGGAAGGTGCCGGCCCTTTCCTGGGCAGGACAGTGGATGCAGAACTGAGGAGAGCAGGGCTAAGGGGGAACATGTCGAGCCCCCCCGACCCCGCTGGCCCGGGAAGCTGGCAGAGGAGCAGTGCAGGCTCGCAGCTCCTGCAGGGGCCTCCAGGAAGGATTTGGTGGTGCTTTTCAGGACACGTGTTCTGCAGTTGTTCCAGGTTATTGTTTTGGGGGTTTTTTTTCCTGGCATTTACCCTAAGGCTTCCCCAGAAGCTGGCGGTTCCCAGCACACTCCAGGAACCAGCATCGCCCTGCCCAGCAACAAGAGGCGATGCACCGACGGAGCTGGTGCTCCCCTCCCCTGGTAATGGGACACACGGCATCGCCTGCACAGATCCAACGGACCCGAGGTCATCATCCAGCCCCACAGCCTAAAGCTGGCCTTCTGCCCAAGCCCTCTTCCTCCACCGTGTCACTCCAAAACACCTGGACCAGACCCCTCCCGTAAACACCGGAGGAGGCAGAGCAGGGAAGGAAGCGAGTCTAGAGAGCTTTCCCCAAGCTACAGCACTCTCCCCTTGCACACACCATGCCCAGGCTGTTACAGAGAGCATCTCTCCCCGAGCTATTAATACACACGACACAATGGCCAGAAAATGGCACAGGGAGCAGGATTGTTCCCTGGACCCAGCCAAAGCTTCCTCTCCCATCCCCTAACCCTAAAACCTTGCACTGAGGCTGCGGGGCCCCGATCCCATGAGCCAAGCCACCTCCCAGCCTGGAAGGTAAGCGGCTGGATATAGGGCTGATCCAACGCACGGTATTTTTAGCTCGCTTGCAAACAGCCTTCTGCAGCCCCAAGGGAGCCCGTAACAAGAGAATGAAATAAAAGAGAGACAGTGGCTATTTCTAGCAGTGTTTTTCATCAGGTCACTAGGAAAGTCTTTGGAGAGCCGGAGAGAAGCTTCGTGCCCAGCTCTTCCTGGGCCACGGGCAGTAACACAGCCCTGCGGGTACGCAGGACAGAGGGGACTTTGTTTGGGGCAGCCGGAGAGCGCGGTGAGGCCACACTGATTTAGGGCGGAGGGGCTGGATCCATCCATTCAGACCCAGGTGGCTGGTGGGGCTATTAAGGGACTGCTGTGATCTCCCACTATGGACAAAACTGCACACCTAGCCTTTGATGCCACCCAACTGCCTTGCAGGCAGGAGAGACGAGCCGTCTTGCAGGCGGGGTGACATGTTCAGCTCCCCAACAGTCACTGCTCTAAATACACAGAGACGTCCCATTGCTCCACAGGGGAAAGGTCCTGCTGTGGGATGTCTCGTCCCTGCAAAGATGCATCCCATGAGGCTGCACCAGGAGGGCAGCATCCTTCTCACGGGGTGCTCTGAAATCTCAAGAGCTGATCTGAGAGGTTGTCAGGCACGATCCACGAAACTCTACGTGCATGGGGCAAACAAAATTGGAAGCAAGCAAAAAAAGAAACCACATTGACACGTACTTTATCTCCGATGGTAATGAACGCTCTGGAGTCCAAGTTTCTCGGGGGCCTGCAAGAAAAGAGAGTGTATCGTGAGAAAGCCCAGCTTCATTAACCCTCTTGGCCAGAGCCAGGTTTCATGCTCCTTCGAGCACTTTCAGCCGCTGCTTTCCACCGTGCCTTGTTGTCGTGGGTTCAAACCAGCCCCCTCCAAACACTCACAAATGCTTTAATCGTGCCAGCAACACCTCAGCCCACACCCACGAGGCAGAGAACCCCAGAGAGTCAGCTAGGCGAGACGTGCATCAAACCAACAGGCTACGAAACCATCCCTGCTCAGGAGACGAGCCCCAGGAACCGAGACCGACGGGATGAGACGTTTCTGTGGCAGAGCAGCTCAGCTGTCATGTTTTGACAGGCAGGTGTTGTAACAGGACAGCCACGTAGCCCGAAACGCACGCCGAGGGAACAACAGGTAATTCCTCACCCGTGAGTCATTTGTGTACACTCGCGGGCCCGTTTCAGGCAGCGTGGCAGGCAGAGCAGGCAGCACTTCAGTGTCGCGCTTTGCACAACACCACGCAGGCGAAAGTCTTCCTTTATGGCTTTTTTCCTCAGCGCTGCCCACTTCCCATTATGGGCAGCACGGTACTTTTAGAGCCGACATGAGCTTTTTGTCCCTCGTGCTTTGCTTCTCTGCTCTCCCCATCCCCTGAGACCTTCTAAGAGTGGAGACTGCCCAACTGGTTTAGCCTCCCAATTCCCGTCAGAGCAATAAGGCAACCTCTGGCTTCAAGGAAGTACTTCAAGCTCACAGCAAAAGCCTTGCACTGCGCAAATATTTGCGCTGCAGCTTGAAAAGGAGCTGTGGATAGCTTGCACCAGCCTCTGGGCATGCAAGAGCCCCATGAACTCCGGCACGATACCTTCTCGAGGGGAAATTCAAACACCGATAGGAGCAGAGACAGATGCACCCGTGGGGGAAGGAGGTGGCTGCTGCATGCAGGGCTCGGTGTGTGCATGCTAGGCTGCACAGCATTAACGGGGGAGTTCCCCTGCCTCCCCCTCCAGCAGATCTGCCCTATCTACCTGGGGTTTAGAGCTGGGAAGGTCTCTAGAAAGGGTTTCTGGAGCAAACAAGGCTCAGTGGTGGAGATGCAGCCCAAGGTGTTTTGGAAGAGCACCATGGAAGAGGAATTTAAGCCGTCTGCATTTTTGTCAAACCAAGTGCCACTACTCTGGGCTCTCCTCCACAGCATAACAAGCGTCAGCTGCACAAAAAAAACGGGGCAGAGAGAAATTCCGGTGCCCTGAGTGAGATACAGCTGGGCACTGGCCCCCAGCACCGAGCAACACAAGACATCCATGTCCTCCTCGCACCAAGGCGGGGAGCTGCAAACAACTCAAAGTAGCCCTGACGCACAGGTCACGGGGAGGATGCTCTGCGTGGCAGGGCATCCCCCAACCCTCATCCTCCTGCTCCTGCCATGGTCCAGCTGCCACCACCTCTTCTCTTCCCCTGCATTAAAAACCTTTCCCTCTTCTTCCCCCGGGAGGATTTGCTCTCTCCACCACACCTTTGCCCTTTGGCACTGGCACAGCCACGGCAGGAAGACTGAAGAAAGTCTCCCAGCAGCCTCCTAGCTTTTGCCTTTCAGTCATTTCAAGTCAAACAGGCACCTCCCAGAGAGACACAGGCTGCATATGTGTGTGCAAGTACATGTGCATACGTGTGTAATTCCTTCTCATCACCCGGAAGCCAGAGCTTAAGAGAAAAAAATTAACTATCCTGATTCTGTAAAGTCTACGTGGGCCATTCCCCTTGACACGGCGTTGAATCCAGCTCCAGAGAATCGCCGGCTGACTTTAAGCAACAGAGACACTTACGTTGTATTGGCAACGGGCTGTTTGATGGGGACACATGTTATCCTCAGTTCCCGTTTCTTCTTGCTTTTCACTGGAAGAGAATATGCACACGTGAGCAACTGGCATTTTTATTTTTCTTCCTTCAAGCATCTTCTTGCCTGCAGCAACCAGGTAGGGGAGGCAGGGCCTGGATCCCCTATACTGCAGCTACAGTGAGACGACAAGAAGGTCACAGAGTTCATGACCATTTGCCCAAAATTTCAGGCAACAGCCAGAAACACAAGTGGATCTCGATGTCCCCGTTGAGCACTTGCCTGCGGAAATACCCAGGAGTGCACTGACAGAGAGCATTTTCCAAGTCTTGCAGCCAAGCGCTGCCTTGCGGTGCTCCTCAGACACCCCAAAAGTGCTCTTTACCTCTCATGGCCATTAACGGTCCCCTCTCTTTGGGGATTTTAATTACTGATATTCAGGAGATGGGTTAAAGCCACGATTTCCGCTGGGCACTTACCTGGTTTGTGCGGCTCCAAGGATCCTTTGGAATCTGAAAGAGAGAAGGGAGACACTAGCTCAGCCTTCATGCTCCAGACCCACCAGGTACCAACCCCGCATCCCTCACGGTCCCAAGCACGGCCCAAGGAGAGCAATCCCAGCTGCGCTGCAGGCAGACTGGGCTGCCGGAGCCCAGCCAAGCCTGGCCCGATCCCCATTTCTCCAGCCACAAGAGGTCCCCACGCCATTAGTCATGCACACGGTTCCCGAAAAACGCTCCCTGTCCGGCTCTTCCTTGCCCCCGCAGCCCCTCAGCCCCCATCCAGGCTTTCTTGGGAAGAGCCAGAGCCATTCTGCAGCGTGGGTCAGATCTGGCACGGAGGGTGACGGCCACCAGACCTAAGAAAAACCCAAGGAGTCACTCCCAGCGGGAGAGGGGACACCCCACACCCAACGAAGGGAAACCAGGGCAAAACCAGACAGGAGCTGACTATAAGAGCCGGCAGCGAACCGGCCACAAACCCAGGCTTGCAGAGGCCGAGATCCCGCCGGACAAGGCACGATCCCATCAGGGGTGACTGGCGAGAGGATGCTCTCTTCCCGCTCCTCCCCAACTCCAGACGGCACCGAGATACCATAACCCACTACCGCAGAGGGAAACGGGGTTCAGGCAGGTCCAGGGCAGGCCAAACACTTGCAGATGAAACCACAGGGATGAGAAAGAACCAGCGTGGGGGTCCAGGGGACAGCGACGGGCACAAGAGACCTGCACAGCTCCCTGTTGTGCCGCGGACCCCCGGCTGCTCACCAAAGCCCCAGCCGCTCCTCCATCAGCGAACGGCTCACCCAACCTCCCCCGACTCGCTGGGGAAATAAAGAGACCACGGAGGGGCTGGGATGGGGGCTGAAGTGATACAGCTGAGAGCGTCGAAGTCCTGATCCCCCCCCCAAGAGAGACGAGGGGGCAGGTAAAGGCCCTTCTGGCTGCATGGACCTGGAAGATGCATTAAAAAGCACAAACAACGAGGTTGTGCTCCCGGCACCGGGCTGGGAGCGGATGGCTCAGCGTGGCCTTGGCCAGCCCTTCAAAACAGCTCCTACCTGCCCGGCTCCTGGGAACAGGCGTGCGGACAAAGTCCAGCACTCCGAAGGCTGCCGGGGAAGGGAGGGGAGAGGCGAGGAGCTGGGATTTCAGCAGGAGACCCAGCACCGTGTGAGAGCTCCTGCAGCAGCAGCAGGACAGAAGGATATTACGTGTCCAGCATGTTCCCAGCACAAACAGCTCCCGTCCCCATCCCTGTGTCTGTCGTCCCCCCCCAGCTCCAGATGCCTCAGCTCAGACGGGTGCCTGAAACCCACTTTTCCAGTCCCGTCCTCCCCCAAACACAAACCTCACCGAGGCTGCAGGTGAAAGCTGGTCTGCAAGATACTGCAAAGGTCCCAACTGCTGGACCAGCAGCATCCCTCCCTGCTGAGGGAATCAGCACAGATCAGTCCATATTCCCATCTTATCTGCCACCTTTCCTGCATCAGAGCTGGCCCACAAGGGACCAGCACAGTTCCCGTGAGCTACGGGAGCAATGTGAACTGCCAGCTCAATGAAACCAGCCAGCAAGCCGCTCCATCCCAAACCAATCCTGCTTGGCTGGAAACCATCTTTGGAGACCTGACCATGGCACAGCAATCGCAGCTTCTACATCATGAGCCTGCAAAGTTTCCTTCCCCACCACTCATCTAGCAGGGCTGCAAGGGGGACTATCGATAGCCCAGCATGCCCACTGGTGACACTTTGCAAAATACCTGGCTGAGCAACGACAAAAGCAAACACTAAACGGAGCCAAAGGAAAGATGCCGTCCACGGGTCCAGAAATGCCTCCCCTTCCCGCGCACAGCCTCTTGCTACTCAGTGTGGGGGGCCGACCACAGAACCTAAAAACTGGGGTCCCCAACGTCCTTCTGCACCCAGGCAGGTCGGGGAGGTCACACATCCCATCCCATCGGACAGATTTAGCTCGCTGCTGACCAGGAGCCTGGCACCAAGCACTTCTCCTCCACGACCTGCTCCGAAACGCAGCCAGCGGTTTGCACGCAGCCCCCCCAAAGCGGCTATCAGCCAGACCTTTACGCGAAGCCCTGAAATCCCCCCCATTCCGGCTGGTATTTTGTTTAATCTGCCGGCTCTCCCTCTCCCCAATTGCCATAGTAACCCCACACAGGCGGCACAAAGCGCCTTCTGTGCCGCCGGCTCTGCTGGCAGCGCCGGCCGCAGCGCGGTGACTCACGGGGCAGGAGCAGGGTCCCCCGGTTCCCCGAGCCAGGCGTCCCGCAGGCTGCGGCGTCAAGCCCTGCCTCAGCCCTGGCTGCAAAAGCCAGGCCAGAAGGAGCTGGGAGCACCCAGTCTGGGGTCGGGAATCAATAGGGAGCGTTGTTCGGTGGAGCCCGAGTTCGCAGGCAGGAGGATTTGCAAGCATGGGTTCGAGGGGCGGCAAGGGACGCGGAGATTCCCCGTTACAAAGCCCCTGCACAGCACAGGAGAGTCATTTATTGCCTCCGTGCATTGGCCATCCCCTAAGAACTCTGCTATAACAGGGGCTCTGCACATCACCCCACTTCCCTGTACCCCCACACTGCTGCCCTTGACTTCCCAGCATCGTACCGCCTGGATCAGCAACGATCCCCTTCCCACTCCGTCCTGCCTAGCTGCAAAAAAAGTATTTCCTAGCTCCAATCTGAAAAAGCACAATTTAAACCGGAGGTATTCTGCCACCACTCCCAGGCTCTGGCTGAGCCACCTACGCCAGCGGAAAACCCAGCTCAGCCCATGCTTGCGGGAATAAAATCACCCGCGATGCTGCCCTGCAGCCAGGGGAGCCGAGGCAGAGATTGGATTCGCCTGTTACAGCTCTCCCAATATTTGCCATGAGTTTTCCACCACCCTGTAGGCTGGCCCGAACTCCTGCTTCTTGCTGCAAGCTTCTCCCACTGCTTGCAGCAGCAGTGTGGGTCTGGCTGGGCAGAGATAGAGTGGGGCTGGCACCACTTCCCCTTGAGCACAGCCCGGAAAAAAAAAAAAAAAAAAAAAAAAAAGATATTTTTAAAAAAAAGAGAGAGAGAGAGAGAAAGAGATGAGCAGTCCCACCCTGAAGCTCTGCACAGCCAGCTTGGGGCCCAGTGCAGGAGATGGGGGCACAGCCCAGCAATTCCCCCCCCCCCAAAGCACCCCATGGCTGCTGGGCTGCCTGCTGCAAGCCCCAGCGCTGGATGTGTCACCTCCGGGAGGTGACCTTGTTCCTGAGCCTCTGTAGCCCCCCAGGAAAAGCCCACGCACTTGTTTCAGGGTGAACGAGGGTGGAGGAAGGACTGGGGGTGGGGAAAAAAATAAAATGGGATGAGCAAAAAGGCAGTGGGATGGGCACGACAAGACCTTGCAATTCAAGCCCTTCTGTCCCCAGTACATCCCAGGGCAGCATTTGCTTTTAGCCCCCGCAGGCAGCTGCTGTCAGCTCTTTCTCAGCACCGTCCGTCCCGCGTTTGGGCTCCCGGCAGAGTTGGTGCAAGAGGAATTGCTATAACATGAAGAACAATTCACGCCACCCGAAAATCCTAGAAACACGCTACGTTTCCCGGGGCACCGGGCGGCTGCAAGCACAGAGCAACGCAGCTCCTCTCTAGAGATCCCTCCCCGTGGGCAAAAAGGCAGCAACGGGACAAGGTGTCGTGTCGGTGAGATGTCCTGCTACCCCTGCAAGCCCCAGGGCTCTGCTACCAGCCCCGAGCACCCAAGACGGCTGGGCTGGGTGCTGCCGGCCGTGGGGACGCGCGGCACAGCGCCTTGCACCCGGGCAGGGGAAAATTAGCTGACAGAAGTTCCTGGTGCAGACGAGATTGTCACCCACGTGACGCTGCAGGCACGTAACTGCATCCTTTATGCTAAGAAAGGCACCATTTCCTCCTAAAGAGAAAAAAAAAAAAAAAAAAAAAAGCCTAACAATTTTTTTTTTTTTTTTCTCATGCTATAGCCTCTACCAGCTAAGAACTGACACAGGCATTTCCTGGAACTGCTTAATGCAACATCTGAATCCTCAGTCTTTGCCACCACCAACTTCAGTTCTGTTAAGCTGCACCTCTCCTGGCGTGGGCGGAGAGAAACAAACAGGACAATCTAAAGAACTGTAAATAAAACTATTTGCCTGAGCCGACCTTTGAAATTAAACCTCTCCGCTGCCTCCCCAAGGCTCTGGTTCCAGCCCCAGGTGAAATCCTGGGGACGGCTGCAGCACGGGAGGCTGCTTCCAGAGCCGCGCAGCTTTGTTAGTGCTGGGGAAAATGTTTCGGATGCATCCCGGTTCTCCTTGATCCGAGGAGGAGAGTCGAATGCCATGGATGGGGGCAGAAGGCTGGAGGGTGGATCCCAGCCCTGCTGCAAAGAAAGAGCTGGAACAAAAAAGCATCAAGAGAAAAAAAAAAAAAAAAAAAGAAAGAAATTAGAGGCAGGGTGCAAACCAGAGAGGGGAATTTGGTTGCTTTGGTCATGAGAGCCAGCTCCTCACAGGCACACTTTGTGCTATTTTCCACCGTTGAGAGTGGAAAAAGCTATCTGTGGAAGTGGAAAAAGGGCCCTCAACCTGCCGAAAGCCATCACTCATCGGCCCGCCGAGGTCCCACTGCAGAGAGGGGCTCCTACGGGTCATCACCGCCCCCCCGCTCGCCACTTCTGCAAAAAAAGCAAGCGAGGAGGAGGAAAAAACCACGCTTCAGAAAAAGCCCCTTGCAGCCCCAAACCAACCTGTCAGCCTGCACTGAATCAGAGCTCCTGACTGCCGTGGGCACCCGCCTTTCCAATGCAACAGGCTTTTTAGCAGGGGACGACCACGCAAGAGCTGCTGGAAAACCCTGTGTCCCAGGAATGCAACCAAGACCGGAGCCAGGAGCTAGCTTTACCCTCTGAATATTTTCCTTCAGCCATGCTAGATTTTTTAATTTTTTTTTTTTTTTTTTTTTTACAATTAAGATGCCAGTGTTTCAACCCCCCACAAAACATGCAAGTTTCCAGTGCTTTAAAAATAGATCCCCAGCTGCAAACACCGACCCCCCGCCCAAGCAAGGGGAAAGAAGTAAAACCGCACGGATTGACCCAAAAAAGTTACACGGTCCCTTTTAGCACCAGAATCAGCCCTTCGCTCTCCCCCACCACGTGTTTTGGAAATTGCAACATCTACCTTGCTTCTTGTCCATGGTTTCCCAGAAATGAGGAACAGCGCCGGCACGCCTGGCGGAAGAGTGGGATGGGGGCGGACTGGAGGAGGGAGGGGAGGGAAAAAAAAAAATAAAAATAAAATAAAAAATAAAAAAATCCCGCAGGATCCAGCACACGGCCCTTCTGGCAAGCACCGACGATTATTTTCAGTGGGAATGCATGGCCCGAAGCGCTCTCCTCGCCCGGCGTCCCTGGCTGCCGGGGGTCCGCGAGGCCAGCAGCGGCGAGCTGGTGGATTTGGGGAAGGTAGAGCCGCGTTCCCTCATCGGCAGCTGCCGAGGTTGGCCGGTCTCGGCTCCGATTACCCTTGAAAGCTCAACAGTTGTAAAAACTGCAGCAGCGAAATAGCAGATGACGTCAACAGGAAACTGGGGGGGAGCCAGCTCCAGCTCCGGGAGCCATCGAAGCACTGGATTGCTACAGTGCATCCCAGCGGGACGCGTTTTCTCCCCACAAATGAAACCATTCAAACCCAGGCTGCAGGCAGAGAGCCCGCTCCTGCCTCCTCCGTCGCCCTCCCCAAGCATCCCACCGGAGCGAGGACAGTCCCGCCACCGCCCAGCATCGGCCGGCGGTCAGAGCAGAGGGAAGCCCACGCTCGCCCGTTCGGGCACCGAGGGGGTGCCGGGATAGCAAGAGGTCACGTTTCTTTCTGCTGCAGGTGACACGCTAATTGCTTTGCCACTAACAACTATTACCACAACAAATAGTAGAAATATTGTTCCATGACAATACCGGTACGGAGCTTAGCGGCTATTCCGGGGTGACAACCGAGACGGCATCTCTGGTGGCAAAATATAAATTGCTGCACGGATTTGGCTGGTAAATAGCAAGGGAGAGAGACGAAGGCGTGGAAAAAAAAAATAATCCTTAATTTTTCTGCAAACACGTGCAAGAAAAGCCACGGAAAAGTGTCGCTGCTCTTTCCCTTTCCCTCAAAACCAGCCTGGCAGAAGCCAGCGCTGATGATCCTGATCAAAGCCAGGCTCAGCTTTGACAGGCTGCAGTTTTGTTTTTGATTTCTCTGTCAGCCTGGAGGGGAGATACTGTACCAGCTTCTTTACCTCAAACTACAGAAAAAACATGCCTCCAGTTTGCTCCTGAGCTGTTCCCTAACTGGTAGGCTGTGCCAGGCCATACACATTTGCAGGCAGAAAAGTCAGAGGTCAAGGTAAATGCACATACCAACATAATGAGTGACTCTAATTTTAAATAGTGTTTATATAAGCCCCAGAAGGACTGCGGAAGATATTTTCTCAGGCACATTTCCACTCCCAGGGTATAGTTTCAGGCACAGATCATCAGCACATAAAGGGTGCTGATGCAGGAGCTGCTATCGCAGATGGCACATGCCCGGCACTCCTGGGGAGAACGATGCTGCGTTGTCCTCCTGCCATTAACTCTCTGGCTTGACAGCCAATTCCCTGACCCAGACATAAGATGCTCCAGGGATCTTTACAGACACCCACAAAAACCAGTGCTGCTTCGGAGCAGAAAGTCCCTAACCCAGCAGGCGGGATGGGAAACATGATTTCCTTCAAATTAGTCCTGGTGGGTTTTAGTGCCCAAGGACCGGGGTGGTGTAAAGCGGAGCTTCCCGACATCTCAAAAGCAACTTAAAAAACCAACCAAACAAAAAAACCAAAACAAAACCAACCCAAGCATCCTTTCAAGTCTCACCATTGGCAGCTCTTTCCAAAGTCTGCCGACGCAGTAGGAATTGCCCAGCCTCGAAAGACACACACCATTTGGCATTAATCATCCGGCCCTTTATACGCTACAGGTAATCCCAGAGGAACAAAAGGCATCGGGTGTTCCGCTGGCGTTAACGAAGCCTTCCCATACCTCGGTGCTGGGACGTCACCCCGCGACAGCCGAGGGACGCCGGCGGAGCAAATCCTGGCACCGGGAGAAGTCAAGGCACTCGCTGCAGGTCCAGGTATGCCAGGAGAGAGCCAGGGACAAGGATGGCTCCCATTGCTCCCATCAGCCTCCTGCCAGCGGGCTGGCTCGAATAAGTGGAAGAGCACACCCTTAAAAACAGCAGTGAGCTCAAACGGTGCCCTGCCAACACCGTGTCCCTCTCCCCACCCTTTCCCTGCAGACAGGCAGCATCTCCCAAGGCCAGTTTGGTTCAGGCTGGGTCACCATCGCACCCGGGGACTGGGGAAAAGCCGCTTTGCCACGAGTGGCAAAAAAGGAATGCCCTATTTAGGGTTGGCAAGGAGCTTTTTATTTTATTAAGCCAAAAATTAATGGCTTCGCCTGCCCCGAAAGAAGAGTCGCTGCCTGGGCAGGGGGTGATTTTCACGGGATACCCCTTTCCCTCCAATCCGGGAAAAGTCCACGCACCAGCCGGCCACACTGCCCGCTGCACCTCGCCATCCAACTGGGAATTGCAGCAGTTTCCCTGTCCAAGGCTGTTAACGCAGCCACTGCCCCAAGCCCGGGATGCACTCGCCTTTCCACGTACGAGGTGCACGTCCCACGGGAAAGCCCCATGTGCCCGAGCCATGCACGGGACCCGCAGCCTGGAAATTCTGCAGCAGCTCTATTTTTAAGCAAAGCCTTTGAACCGAATCCAATCGGAAAGGGAACAGGGTCATCTTCCTCATCCCCTCGGACGGTACTTGGGGACGATCAATCACCGCGCAGGACTCGTCTCCTCCGGCGGAGCGGGATGTCACACCGACAGTGCCGCCGGGGCTGGGCGAGACCGATGCGAGGACGAAGGGTGCGAACCTCCTGGTACCCAGCGCGGGATTTGGGGACAGGCACATCAGCCAAAGCTACTGACAGCCAGAAGCCAACATTTGCGCTGACACCTCTGGGTCTTGCCACCACACCCGGCCTCCACGCGCCGGCCAGATAACGCCGTCGCGAGCTGCGCCGGCTCTGCCTGCAGCTCCGGGAGGATGTCACCGCCCAGTTACATTCCAGTTGTATTTTTAGGTTACCTGCATAACCCCAAGGGCTGGAAAAAACCCATTTGATTTTGTGTTTTGTTCCCCGGTGGCAGCTTGCTATCCTGTAGCCCTGTGACCACGGAGCGCACAGGCTCCCCTCCAAGAAACCACACGTGAGCGGAGACCAGACTGACTTTACAAAGCTGAAAAGCAGCGGCTAGCTGGCATCTACACCTGGCATCTGCACCGTGCCATTATAGGACACGCTAGGTACAAGCCAAGAGTCGTGCTGCTTCGCACCAGAGCTCGTGCAAAAGCCCGGCGCGAAGGTGGTTACGGTCACAGGGGCAGCTCTTCGGAGCAGGCACCGAGTCGGGGCGCGGGCAGAGCATCCTCTGGGAGCTCTGGGTGCCACAGGGCTGGACGCTGCCTCCTTTGCATCCATCGCTCCAACTGGATTTCCTCCCTCCAAAAAGCAGCAGCAGAGGTCACACCTCCTCAAAGCTCAGCTGCAGCGCAATGCCAACGCGGACCCGCTGAGGGTAGGCTGGGGGGCGGTGGGAAAACGCTCGGGATGGGTAATTAACTAATCCAACCCACAGCTCATCAGCAACTACAGAGCTGGGCGGCACACAGGTCCGGCCAGCCCGCAGCGTGCGTGGCCAGCGTGAAACCCACGGCCACGAGCCACCGCGTCAGCGCAGCCCGTGCTGGTCCCAGTAGGCTGCAGACACTGGCGTGCCGCCATGAGACAAAGGTCTGGAAGCAATCCCAGCCCCAACACCTTAACTGTTAGGAAAAGGCAAAGGAGATGGTGCTTAGAGAAAAGCAAAGAGCATGCTAAAAAAACCCCACACCACCACCCCCAAAAAAAAAAAAAAAAAACAAACAGAGAAAAAGGAAGAGGCAGAACACCCGTCACCTGTGCCTATCTCCCTGCCAGCAGGTACCCAGCTCTCCCCAGAGCAACGCTCCTCCCTTTGATTTCTCAGCCCATAGGCAAAGCCATGGAAAAATAAAACCTGTTTGGAATTGATGTGACCAGCTGGTGACAGTTTCCTGATGGGAGAAAAAACTCAAACCATTTTTGGAACAGATCAGCTTGACAGGAGGCACACAGTTAGTTAGTAGGAAAGGAAGAGTCATTTGACTCTTTAATTGTCAGCTGTAACTCAACTCGAGAGTCAACAGACACTCCTTTTTCAATGCAAATTGGTGGAGTTCAAGTACTTCCAGGTGTTCCCAAAACTCTGTAAACTTGGCAAGACAGCAAAGTATTCTCTCTCTGCTTCTAATGCAATTCTTTAAAAAAAAAATTAAAAAAAAATTAAAAAAAATACTAGCTTTCCACCATCCTCCCTCCAATTTCTTCTGGGCAGGGATAGAGCAATTTCCTCTCTGCAAATGATGTAAGACAGAGCAGGCACCCACTCTGTAAACAGAATTTATGGAGGGGGGAAAAAAAACCAAGGAAGGCCTCGACGTCCGCAGCCGCCTGCTCCAGGAGAGGGGCAGAAACAAGAGCCCGACCCAGGTGCTTTCCCGGCCCAGAGACTTCAGGCAGGACTTTCTCGAGACCAGCACCTGCGCTGCAGAACGGGGCAGGCGGCTGCTCCCATGGTACACAGTGACGTTACCCTCTGGGACCTGGAACGCTTCCCTCATCCCGGGATGCCACCGCAGCTCGGGCGGACAAAGCCTGTGCATCTTCAGAGAGAAACCTCTGCTCTCCGGTGGTGATCCGGCATCGCATCTCCAGGGTGGAGGAGCAGGGAAAACCTTTGATTATTTCTTTTGGAGCAGGGTGCCGATCCGGTGGCTTATGGAAAGCAGTAGGTAAGCGCTGCGGTACACTCCCCTACGTCTCCTGCTGTCCCACACCAATTCTTTGCTCTTTTGGGGGCATCTCCAGTGCCATCCCTCTTCCCTGCCTCCCTCACCCTCTCCCCTCCCTGCTGAGGGTTACCAGGCAGAAAAACACAAATGCAAAGAGCTCATCACACCAGAGAGATGGTGCAAAGCAGACACAGCCAGTTGAAGTCCCTAGTTTCTCCACTCGGTTTTTCCGAGAGAAAAAAAAACATCCCATCACAAGGTGAAGGGGGAGCCGGGATGCCTCCCTGGGCTCAGATGCAGCAAAGGAAAAGTATAGGCTGAGAGCAGCCAGGAAACAGAGACTGTCCAATTCCTCTCAGGCCACCACTCAGCCTCATCTCCATGTAAACCCTGTTACCGCACTCAAACCTCAGCGCCCAGCCAAAAAGCATCAGTCTTAACCCGCTAACGATGCTCGCGAGTCAAGACAAGCGGCAGGTGACCCGTTCGGTCCCTGTAACCTGCTTGCAACGGGGCTGGGAGTAAGGGCTGATGTAGCAAGGAGAGAGCTGGCTCCTGAAACCCCCGGGATTGCTCAGCCACGGCGAGCCAGACCCGCAGCCTCTTTTCCCGCGTTAACCACACCATCCCTCCGACCCGCACCGCGCACCTTTCGCTCTCCCGTTGCTGTTCCTCTGCCCCAGAGGACAGACTACATCCACATTCCCAGAACGAGTCCCACGTCCAGCTGGTCCATGAGATCAGCTCCTGCTGCTCACTGGTCTAGGAAGTTACAGATACATATATCTATCTTATAAAAGATAGATAGATAGATAAATAGATAGACAGATAAGAGAAGCACCACCTACTTGCTAAGCGCCAAGTTTTGCAGAAATCACCTGCAAACATTTCTCCCTTGTTCCTCCAAATTCCCTGCTGCAAAGCTTAAAAATCCCACCCCCTCCAATTAAAGGCTGGACCACCAGCACGCTGAAAGCTGCTGCCAGCCCTGCTGCCCAGCATCACCCTGCACCGTCCCCTCCCGCCTCCCCCCCCGCGGGCTCTTATCTGAGGCTGCAACAGCTCTGCTTGGGGAAAACACCTATTTTGTGGTGGATTTGCCCAGTCCCCACAGGGCAGCTCTGATTTGTGCCTGGGGAAGGCAGGGGCTCCGCTGGCGACGTGCCCACGGCTCAGCGCCGTTTCGCCACCGTGGTCCCGACGAGAATGGCACAGCCTCCCTCCGCTGCTTCCCTTGGGGTGGGCTTTATTTCCCCCCACGCACAATTTTTTCACTCCTCGCCTACCTCTCTTGAATCCGGCTCTCGCACTGCCATTTTTCCAGTGTTCAGAGGAAGTCAGCGTCGCAGGCTTTTCCTAGCCAAGGCGGATCAAAAAGCCATCACCCTGTCCCAGGAAGCCAGCGGTCTCCGCAGACGGACCCATCCCAACGCATCCGGCTCACGTCCCGGCTCACGAGCTGGCAGGCTGTGACTCAGTGCAGTTCAGCCTGCAGCTTCTGGTGGGGCACGCTTAGGCCTTGCAAGAACCATTTCCATTTAAATAAGAAACAGTAAACTCTTAAAAAAATCCCCTTTACCCCCAAAAAGCGAGGCTCGCGCCAGCGTTTTGGGGAAAGGAACGGTGCTCTGCGGGGTGGCGTGCGAAACGGCAAGGAGAGGAGTTGGAAGGAGATGTGCGAAACGTCGAACCTGCTTGAGATAAAGCGAAACGCACGCTGGCTCCCTTCCCTGCAACGGTTATGCATGGTTTCCCTTGCTGAGCTGTGACTGTAAAACCCCACGGGGAAATCCAGAGTTACCGAACAAGAAATTCTTTGTGGATCCAAAATTAAGGCTAAACTCTTGCAGCAACCTGGAATGTACACAGAAAAAGAAACCACACGTACAGGAGAGCCACCGGAGGAAAAGCTGAGTCGTTTTCTAGCACCTTAGCAAAGCACACGCAAGGTTGGTAAGAGTTTCAATTAATATTCACTCAGAATTTTTGCCTGGCAATTTCTAGAGGCACCTCCTCCAGCCTCCGCTTTACTCTCATCACCCAGACATCCTTCAACAAACCAGGCAGGGGCGGGTGTAATTAATACCTGCAAAAAGCTTCTCTGGGGCAAGAGAGCAGCGTCTGCAGAGCACGAGAGGCAGCCCGGCCACGGCACAGCCCCACAGGTATCCTGGGCTCGGAGGACAACCCCAGCGCCGGCCGGTGCCAGCCATCCTCCGGCACCCGGTGCTCCCCACCGACGCTCACAGCCAAGCATTCGCAGGGATCAACCCAAAACCTGGAGGAAACGGGCTGCAGATGCTAACGAAGAGCGAACAGAGGGGGCTGTAGAAGCAGCAGATCTAAAAACACCCACCGCATCCTCCTTTTTTGGCAGCCTTAAGGCAGCGTGCAACTGCTTCCAGCTTTAAGGAAAACAGGGTGCTGCCAAAGAGAGACAGCCGGAGCAGAGCACGGGGGCTGGTACAGATCCACGCGGGTCCCCCGGCAGCATCACCACCCACCTCCCGCCACCCCCCCCCAGCACCCACATCCTCCTTTCTGCACCACTACATCATTTTTTCTGACCACCGAGCTCTTGCCCAAGGGGATGGCAGGTGGCAGGGAGCATCGCGGGCGAGCCGGGTGCGGGTTCGGCACAGGGTGGATGATTTTAGTCGCGGGGAGACCAGGGAAACCTCAAAAGCCGGCTGAGCACAAGTGCACCCGCACGAAAATGTCTTGGGCTGCCCTGCCCCGTGCCAGCAGGGGTTTTCTGGGTGCAGGCACGGGGTTTTACAAACAGGCACGTGGGCCTGCCACCTACCCCCGAGCACCTTCTAAAGGTGCTTGGAAGATGACAAAGAGCAGTCAAAGCGATGTATCAGCACCAGATCGTTTCATCTTTGGCTGAGGTGCAACTTGGC
This sequence comes from Aviceda cuculoides, assembly GCA_035590195.1. Classification (NCBI taxonomy): domain Eukaryota; kingdom Metazoa; phylum Chordata; class Aves; order Accipitriformes; family Accipitridae; genus Aviceda; species Aviceda cuculoides. The sequence goes on from JAVJGG010000061.1 coordinate 16,433,409, forward strand.
AGCACGTCAGGAGAGAAACGGAGCGGTCCGCAGCAGCTGGGGATTTTTAACTATGCAGAGCAGCTTTCTTAAAAAGCCTCGACGGTGAGCACATCTGGCTCTCAGAAAAAGAGCCACGTCATTTTTAGTGACGAGCTGCAAAGACATCCTTACGTCTTCAGGACAACACGCCCCCCCCGCAGCCGTGCCCGGCCGAGGGGTGCACGTTCAGGAATGACTCGGAGGGACCGTCCTCGGGGCTGCACGCTCTGCTGCTCCGTCATCTTCCTCGCCAGCCTCAACTTTCCCACCCTGACACCAAGCAAACCAAGATCTCCGTCCTACCGCAAAAAATACCTCCACCGCGCGGCGTACTTGCCCTTCGCTACCTTTTATTAAAGGAAACGGTCTCCTGCAGGGAGAAGTGGATGCAGCAGGAGAGGACATCTGCTCCAGCTGGGGCGAATGTCCTCCAGCAAGCCGGGTCAGGATGCGGCCATCTCCAAGGGCTGCTGTTAACACACACCAGTACAGACGGCCGGGGCAGGCTGCAGCCCTGGGGGGCCACGGCGCCCAACCCACCGCGGCCGGCTCCTGCAGCACAGGCGGGCTGCTTCATCAGCCGTCCCTGCAAGGTTCAGGCGAGGAGAGAATTTACCTACACACACCACAAAGCAGTATCTAACTGGCCTGCAAGCCCAGACAAGCTGACACTCCCTAGATAACCTCGTCATCCTCCCTTAAACCAGCCTCCCCCCCCCAGCCCGTCCACATAACCAGCCCTGCGTGTTTATGATCTGTCGACACATGACTGTCACCTGCCAAGCCCTGCAGACCAGCTCCTTCCCCTCCTGTCCCTCTGCCCCGCACCACCAGCCACGGCATCGCCGGTGGCACCCGTCACCGGCACATGGCAAGGAAGGACGGAGCTCTCGGCACCAAAGAGATGCCGGCAGGACCCAACCCGCCTGCAGGCTTTTACAGGTTCCTTATTGGAAATCTCCGAGACCTTTATGGGAACAAAATGCAATCATTAAAAGCTGGTTTTAAGTTTCCGAGAAGATACAACAGGCACTATCGGGGCGGGAGCCGAGGCAGCAGGGTACAAACGCCCTGCGACAAGGGGCACTCGGTACCCAGCAGGCAGCTCCCGGGGAGGAGAGGGTCCAAGCACCACCCTCGTCCTCAGGGAGGTTCGTCGGATACAAGCGGTTAAGCTGATGCCAGTGCCAAACCACAGCTAAGGTGAGCAGCCTCTGATAGGAAATTACTTGTATGAAGCAGCCTGGAGGTTTCTTCCTTTCCAAAACTAGATTTTTCTTTGGTGGTGGTACAGAGGGGAGGAAGGGTGGATGCTCTACAAACAACTTCTGGTAAGTTTTGTCTCCTCCTCATCCTGCCTCCTCTTCCACTCAAGTTATGTTTTTAACAGAAATTTACCTTTCTTTTTTTTTTTTTTTTTTTTTTTTTTTTAATAAGCATTTAACTTGAAATTGTGAAAATAATGCTTAGAAAATGGGAAAGACCTAGCTCAGCAGTGACCCTCCCAGAGCGCAGTGCAGGCAGGAGGATGGAGGCTGCGGCAGCCCAGTGGGTGCCGGACCTCCCCCAGCTCCCTGTGCACCCTGCCGGCTCCCAGAGGAGGGGGCAACAGCCAGGCCACCACCTTCACTCATCTCCTTCCCTCCCTTCCCGGCGAGCGAGGCTATAAAGCCATTGCTCCCAGGGACCGGAGGGAGCCCAGGGCACCACACCGCAGTGCACCAAACAGCTCCCCGAGGTCACAACACTCACATTTCGGAGGAAGCGAACTCCAGCATTGGATGTCTTTAAAAACAAGATCAGGTGTCTTTTTAAACAATCTGGCTTAATTCCCCCCCAAAGCTGTTGGACCGGCTGCAGTAATTCTTGGAAGCGACATCCTGACCTCCCGCCGAGCGCGATGCTCGCCACCATCCCTTCTGTCCTTAAAGCCCACGATTCCAGCGTCTCCCCATTTCCCCCTACATTAGATCCATCAGCACACAGGGGCAATCACGCCCCAGAGAGAAGCCCATCAGCCTCCAGGGCTTGAAAGGGACGTGCTCTTCCAAAGCGCCGTCCATCTTCTCTTGCAACAGGTCGACAGAGCAGACAGTGCACGCAGAGCCCTGCGGTATTATGCCCGTGGATTAATTAAATCATGTGGACAACGCAGCACAGGATTAGTGGGGGGAAGGATGCTTGGAGAGGATCCACCTCCCCTCCACCTTCATCCCACCGCAGATCCAGAACCTTCCCCAGCATTAGGCAGCGATTCCCTCCCTCCCTCCCCTCCCCACTGGGACCACGAGACCCCCCATGAGACCCCCAGACCCTGCCCTTCCCCTTAGCCACACCGTAACCCACCGCATCCCGCACGGGCAGCGACTCTGCTCCAGCCTTTTGCTGGAGACACAAGTGGCTGCAAGAGAAAGGTGCAGGCAGGGAGCCCTGTCCCAGCTCCAGAAAAGGGAGGAGAGACTGGGACCCACTACAAACCGAGGCCAGCTGGGACCACAAGACGCTACCGTGATATCTGACATAGCTGCAGTCGTGCCCAGTAATTAATATATTTCTTGGGGCGATGAACTTTTAGACTCACGATGCTGCCACGGAATCAGTGCAGCATTGTCCCCACACAGAGAAGGGGCTCTGTGGAGATGGGGTATCTCCCAGGCTGAAAAAAGAACAGAAACTTCCAGTTTCCACCAGAAAAAAATCCTCTCTGCCCTCTCCCTCACTCAAAATCCTTGCCTAACACTTGACACGCGCTACAGAGTTTTGTCAGCAAAAGAGGCGGAGGGTAGATCTAGCTCCATACATACCCACAAGCAGTCCTGAGTCATGCCAGTAAAACCCCAAACTTTTTGTTGGTAGAGTAAAATCACATCCCCAGCCAACGCGAGTTCCTCTGGCAGCTCTCTCCCCAGCAAACAGCCTGCCTGGGCAGTGCCTTACTAACACCAGCGAAAACCATCTTCCGTCCAAAAACCCACAGAGCCCCACGTTCACAGCGGTGGCTTCTCGGGTCACAAAATCACCCGGACCAGAAACCCGCACCCGTTCCCAGGCACCCAAAGGCAAGCTCTGTAAAACACATAAGAGTTTCCTCCAGCGACGACCACCTTTGCAAACAACGGGGGCAAAGCAAACTCCGGCTCAGCCCTGGACTGCAGCCCAGAGCTGGAAAATAAAAGCAGCAGCCTTCAGGGAGAAGCATTATCCACTGAAAAAAAGCAGGGGAGCATCCCTCCAGGGAGGGAAAGGGATTGCTGAAGCACAGCTAAATATTTATCACATCCAACATGATATTTTCCAGGCACCCACCGTTATGCTAGCAGAAAGCAGCAGGAGGAGGAGGGCGGGAGCAAAGCCCTGTGCTCTCTCTCTGACTGTTATAATTAATTGGATGCAAGCTCCGTGATGCTTCAACTAGAATTAAAATAACCTGGTTCTGTGGGATCAGAGCTCCTATCCCTGCCACCCCCCCTGCCCACGCACACCCTGGGGACACCAGGCTGGTGGCTGCTCTGCCCGGACACGACGGGAGCCCGAAGCCAAAGCCCTGCTTCTGCAGGTCACGGCCCCACGTGTATTTTCAGCCGAACTGCCTTTTTTTGGGGTGGCGGCAGGAAAAGTGTGAATGGCACACGAGACAGTACAGGATTCACGGACGACTGCATCGCCTAACGGCGGTGTGCTCCCACGGAGGGCACGGCCAGGGCGCGGGAGGGACGCATCCCCACCGCTTATTTACCTACCCAGAATAGATGTACCACCAGAACAAGTACGAGTTCATCCTCGGGTTCTGGCATTTCTATCCACTGGTTTTTCCAAGCCTCAGTGCCAAAGGAGAGCTGCCTCCCCAGAAACACAGCCTGGCTTAGCCGGATCCTGTCCCCTCTCCCCGACAGCACCTATCTTCCAGGAGGAAGATCTCTCCCCTGAAGAGAAGGACTTGCTTTTGAATTTCTTGGGCATTGGTGCTGGGTGAGCCCAGGGGAGGCCAAGCAGGTCTTCTCCCTCCAGACCATCCGTGCACCCTCCCTCCCCGCAGCTGCACGGCTGCTTTCTCCAGCAAACCCCCCGATTTTGGGAAACACGTGCCTCCCTGCCGGCACGCTCCTGCCTGTCCCTCCAGGAGGGGTTTCCCAGGTGTCGGGGGCCACCGGAGTCACAGCCAACAGCCACGGCGATGGGCACACGGGTCTTCACACAGGTTGCACACGCAGGCAAAAAACACGCCTGGAGCTGCAGGGGAAAGGCAGCAGCTTGGATTTGTACCTATAGAGTCTAACCCAGACCCCGCACCCTCTGCCATGTTTCTGCACGCACCCAAAGGCTGCTACTGAAAAAAAAAAACCTCCCTGAGGCTTCGTCCCCTTCTGCTTTAACCTCTCAGACACAACATGCCTCCCTTCACAGCATCCACTTCACCAAAGAAGATGCAGGCTTCGTTGGAAAATCACGCGCAGGACCAGCCACGTGTTGCAACCTGCAGCTAGAGGCTGCGTCCCTTGCAAAGCTCTGCAGGGAGGACACAGGGGCCCCTCCGGAGTTTTGCACACAATTCCTTCCCTCAGTGCCATGCATTCAACGAAACACAGCTCCGGGGAGCTTTGGTGACCTGAGACAATGGGGAAATTTTGCATATTTTAGTAAACATCAGACTTGACAGTGCAAGAGAACACGGAAACCAAGGGCCCTTTTCCCCACACACCTCATCCCGCGAGATAATTTGGATCAAGCAGATACGAGCAATGGGAAGAGGAAGAAAGCCGAAATTCTTCCTAAGCTTCGTATAATCCCCAGAAGGTGTTTATCTCACAAGCTATGTTTAGCGCAGAGCGAGGCAAAGCTCTCGCCCAGCACCATTCCTATCGCGCGTCTCACGGCCAGCCACGCGCATCCCCAAAAACTCCCGAGGCAGGAGACAACCCCGTGACTAAGCCAAAATGACGGCAGGCGAGTTTTGGTGCGCATCTATCACGGAAATAGCCAACCTGAGAGCTTCAACGCAGCGGCCTCCCTTTGCCACCCTGACCAACTCAAGCCCACGAAGGGAAAGCAACCACCAAAAGGAAACCCAAGACCGCTCGCTGAACTTCCCTAAGGAAAATTAGGGAAATTTAGCTTAAATTCAGGCTGCCTGAAAGGAGAGGCAGAAGGAGGTGCTGCGAGTGCTGCCAGCAGCGTCTGCAAGCGCTCAGACCGGCGAGCATCCCTACGCGGCAGCGGGCCGCCGGCAAACCCGCTCGGAGGGCTGGCACTGCCGAGGCAGATGCGAAACCGAGGAGAGGCACGGTGGATGGCTAGCGGGACGAGAGGAGAGGATTTTGAAGAGGCAGACGTGTTACACACGCTCAGGATCAATCCCCGTGCTGAATGCGGCCCCGACAGAGGCGAAGGAGCTCGGGTCGGATGGGGACCCAGAGCTGCCGGTGCCAGCAGAGACCGGGCGCACTCAGCACACGTGCAACACCTCCGGCAAAGGATATTAGCAGTAATTGTATGAATGAACCGGTTTCCCACAACCAACAGCCCCATGCAACCAGAAACCTGCAGAGACAGAAGGGTTCCAAACTTCCTCCGAGGAAAGCACCACGTTCCCAGGTGCTCCCGCAGGCATCGCCTTTTGCCGTCAGCCAAACTGCTTCCCCCAAAATCCTCCCGGGCTCCGCTCGGGCCTCGTCTCCCGCAGGAGATGAGCAGTCCCTCGGCCGGGCTCACCTCTTTCCTCCATCCACACATCCACACGCTGCCCACGGCACCCGTGAGCCGAGAGAAAGGTCTGGGCTCACGCGTCCCGGTGAGAGCCTTTTTAAGAAGCCCGGCGGATCCCCTTCAACGCCGGCCGGCCGGCGGCGGGAGGCATGTGCTCCTACCCGTGAGTCAGCAGCTCCGCTCAGCAGCACCGAAAATCGCTGCTGATTCACACCCTGCTTACACAGCAAACAGGAAACTCAGGTCCACATTCCCTCCGGTTAAGGCATGGATCATTTAAAAGCAGGAGGGGAAAAAAAAAAAAAAAAAAGTCACGCCGAAGTGCGTTCATCTGCTCACATGGTTCCTGACTTCAAGTTTCCAGTGCATCACTCCCAAACAAGGAAAACCCCTCAAATTTTATTCCGGTGATAAGAGAGAGGCAGCAACCGTTCTGCGGGTGCTCCCTCCTCCGTCCGGTCTGCGCTCACGGTGCTGATGCAACCGGCTGCCCAGAGCACCAAGACACCAGCGAAGCCATTTCCCCATCTTCCTCAATCCCGGCACGTTGGCGGTGTCATCCCAGGCCGATGCCTGCCAGCCGGCGCTCACCTCGGGACAACGACCAGGCCACCTTAGTCACGGCGATGCTCTATAAATAACACCCGTGACACACGGTCACGTTCGCCAGCCACGTACGGCGGAGACGACGGGAAACTCCGCCACGGCGTTCCCGGCACATGCCGGCAGCGGGTCACGGCTGTGCCCCAGAACGAACCGCCACGCCGTGGGGACCGGGATCCTCGTCCCCGTCCTTCCCGCCCCGTTAGGCCGAGCCGAGGGCTCTGCTCACCCTCCCAGCCACGACGCTTGCTGAGCTGCCCCGGGCCCTCTCCTTCAGAGGGAAAGACCCCAGCAGCAGCGGATAAAATTTGCATTTATTTTTTTTTTCTAATTAATCGTTCTCCACATCGACAGGAGCTTCACCCACTCCCTCTAACAACCCCCCCCGCCTCCCGGGGCTGCTTGCTCCCTTTCCTCTCCACGCAGCACACACGCCCCGGGGCCCTGCAGCTCCGGGGGCGGCTGCAGCCCGGTCCCGGTCCCGGTGCGCGGTTCCAGGCTGCAGACGGAGGAGCAGCGCAACCCTCAACCGCGACCAGGGAGAAAAACACTGGAGGCCCACGCAGAGGAAACCCCGACCGACTGCAACGGGCAGCCCACGCCCGGCGGGGTTGGGCAACAGCCCGGTCCCCGCGGGTTACGCCAGACCCGACGAGGCGGCGCAACCCGGCCGCAGCCCCGTTTCTTCCCCCCCCACAACCACCTCCCCCGACCCCCACGCGTCTCCCCGTTACGCCCGGCCCGCGGCCCCTACCGCTGGGCAGGGACATGGCGGCGGCCCCGCGGCGGCCGGCGGAGTCCGGCCCTGCGCGGCGGCCG
>JAVJGG010000061.1:16445321-16460335 GCA_035590195.1 Aviceda cuculoides
GATGTTTTGGGGGGGGGGGGGGCACGACTATCTTGGACACCCCCCCCAGGAGCAGGTGCCTTTGGATGATGTGGAGGTGCTGTGCCAGGTTGGTGCTGGGGACGTGCCTCGGTGGGCGAGCTGCTCGGTGACTCTTCTGGTGGGATTCCTGCAGGGAAGCCCCCGGGGGGTGTGTGTGTGAGTGGCCCCCGGGGGGCCCTTGCACCGTGGGTGCTTGGCACCTGGTTCGGTAGGACCCATGGCATGGAGCCAAGCTGCCCTCGGCATCTATGGGACTGGGGCTGTGGAGGTCTGGTGACGTGGTGACCCCCCCAATAGTTCTGTCGCATATCGAGTGGAGTGAACAAAAAAAGTAGGTGCTGCTAAAATTCCTCTATGGCATGCCGATTCTTTTCCAGCCATCCTCTTAATGGTTAATCCCAAATATTCAAGGATTCGCAATGTCTGCGTGTCATGCCGAGAACCAGTCTGGGGAAAACAGGCCACCTCGCTGCCCTACAGAAATTGCAGAGTGTTGCCTTTTAAAAATAAATAAATAAAATGAGTAGTTCAGAAATTATACAGACTGTAGGAGGCATTCTCAATAAGACAACAGGAATAGTCTGGATTTTATTTTAGACTCTTCTCTCCCACCCCCCTTCTCTTTTTTTTTTTTTTTTATTTCAACCACTAATTACAAAGTGCAGGCTAGAGGCTCAGCAGTGGTGAAGCAAGGAAGGAGGAGACGTGCGTGCTGGGTGCGGAGAAGACAATTTCACTAACTGCTTATTTCAAACAGGGAGAGATCAAACGAGGTCCCAGGTGACGGGTCCCTGCTGCCATCGCGAGAGTTGTAACACAGCGTTGTCGCTGTCGGCGAAGTTCGTACGTGCACGGAAGAGGGGAGAGCGAAGGACCAACAGTTATTAGGGAAACATAATCTTTTTATCGTGGTTTGCTGAATAAAACCTCTCCCAGCCATGCCATGGGCCAAATAGTGTTTGGTGGCTGGGGGGGGATGAGTCGGGTCTGGAGAGGATGAAATTTGAGAGTGAGAAAATCAGCTGTGGGACTCATGGTGGGAGTCGTGTGTGAATCGGCTCAAAACCTTCTGCTTCAGGAGGGGACCACTGCGGCTCAGGGAAGCCACGGCCTTCCCCAGGTTTGTAGGTGGATCCCTGTGATTGGGGCTGGTTTGTTGTTGTTTTTTTTCTGGGAGTTAAGGGAGACTGAACCCTTTTTTTGCAAGTTCAGCACTGGCCACGTAAGGAAGCCGAGCTGAGCAGCGTCCTGGCATGACGGTGTTCCTGCCGCTGGGCTGACTAACATCCACCCCAGGCAGGTGATCCATCTCCTTCTTGTTAGGCATTTGCTGATAACAGCCAAGCCCTGGAAGGTGGTCAGAAGATAACCATCTCTGTGGGAGTGTGTGGCGTTGTGTTTATTTCCTGGGCTGCTCTCTTCATCCCTCCCACTCCTGGCACAATGAGCATCAGTAGTGCTGAATGCTCTGGCAGGTTTTCCCTGCTGCACGTGGGGAAATTACAAGAAGTGGGCCAGGCACAGATTTTAGCTTCAATGTGACCCACGTGTCCACCTGAAAGCAGTTTTGTCCTGTGTTACTGCGCTGTGGCAGAGATGGACAGCAAGTCTGTGGTGCGAATCCACAGCTCACCAGTGGGCTCCAGGGTCAGCTTGTCTCTGGTGTCTCGGTCCTGAATTCAGCTAGGTGTTGAGTGTGCTTGATGCTCCAGGAAAACAGGGGTGCATTGGGCTCGTGGACCAGGCAGCCAGGCTTTGCTCATCTCCAGTAATAGCTGGTCTCTGGACTGATGGCTTGGTGGTTTACGATAGTGTGATACTGGGTAGAAAACTTCGCATGGTGATACTCTTACGGAAATGCCTGTAGTGGGAGGCCTGACACACCATGAAAGCTGTGAACTAGTTGTGAAAGTGTTTGTTTTCAGCATCATCCTGTGTTTGCCTCTGCACCTCCGTGTAACCTCGTGTCGAGACTCCCTCCTCGTACACAAGAAGGATGAATTGTGTTTGGCATTTCCTGGGTTGCCCCATCTTTCCCTTGCTGAGCCCTCATTGCTGCACATGGCTTCTAAAACTCTAATAGAAACAGCTGCTTCACTTTAATACATTCCCTTTTTTCTTGCATCCCAAATGTAGAAGCATTGAGAAGCTGAAAGTAAAGCTGAGTGTAACCAGACTTCACCGAGCTTCGTTATCCCTCTGAGAGGAGGGTAGAAAGAAGCCCAACTGGATTTATAATTGGTCAAGATGTGACTAACAGCATGAGCTAGCCAGAAACCTCCTGATGCAGCGACTGTGTTGGAAAACACCAATTTATCGAAGCTAAAAAATTCCATGGGAATCATATAGGCCAGTTTTGTCAGGAATAGTTGGAGGGTTTTTTTTTGATCTGAGGCAAAGTTTCTGGTCAAAACAAGAAACGCAAAGAGACCTCCACTCCAAAGTAGTTGGCCAGTCAGTCCAGCTGCTGGCACAGCTGCTTGGGGCAGGGGAACAGCACTTTTAGCAGCAGCCTCTTTGACATCTTGATGCCAATCAAATGCATCAGGCTGTCCCGTTGGGAGATGGGCTCACGGCCTGCACCGAGCTGCTCCCCTCGGGGATGTGTGAGCTTTTCGCACACCCGCACTCCCATTCATCCAACATGTGGGTGCAGCAAGCCATGCTTCCCAAACCTCCCACTCCTCCCCAGCTGGGTTTGGGCAGGATCCAGTGGCTGGAAGCTCCTGCTTTGCCTGCTGCTGATCTCAGGAGCTCCTTGTCAGGAGTCCAAGCTTGGGCTTCTTAGGAAAACTGGTGCAGGTTGTGCCTTGGTGCTTTCCTCCCTGCTAGGTTTGATGCCCTCCAGGAGGGGAAAGCTGCTGAGTTTGTAGCAATGGTGAAGGGATCTAGTTGCTGGACACTGCATCAAGATGTCCCCACTTGTCTCCTGTGCTGCAGTTGCCTCGAGAGAGCTCCTAAGCAGGAAACTGCTTCAAACCAGAGTGCCCTCCCCGCCGCTGCTCCTGCAAGTGAGGCCCCTCTGTGATGGTTGCGCCATCTCTGCTCGGCTCCGACTGTTGTACTCTGTTGTGTTTTCTCTCCGTAGTAACGTGCCAGTGGCTCCCTGGGGAGCAAGGTCAGCCCAAGGCATCCAGCAAGCTCTGGCCTGGGATGCACGAGCTCCTCAGGATGTCTCAGCTTTCCCCACACGGCTTTCGGCAGCCACCTTTTTGGCTCAGCTGCCAAAAGAGCTGACCTGCTGCCTGCCTCGGCTTTCCAGGGTCTGAGCACGAGAAATGGGTCTGGTGTCTGTTCTCTCCCTGCCTGCTCTCAGGGAATGGCTTTGCAGCAGTGCCCCAAGGAGGCTGGAGCTCAGGGGCTGCCTCCAAAGGCTGGTGAGTGCAGAAATTGGCCAGCAGACAGCAACCAGCCTTCACTGGGCCCCTGCCTTGCTCTAGGCCCGGCCACACAATGATGTCTTGTGGGCTGGGGCTGGCGCAGAGGGACAGGGAGAAAGCCTCGGGCTGGAGGGACAGGTCCTGCTATGCTGCCAGTGCTGCAGCATCCCCTTGCCGGGCAGGTGCTGTGCATGCCCCAGAAGAGGGGGTCAGCAAAGGATGGACTGCAGCAGGGTGCCTGTATCTTCCCAGATGTCTGCCGTGTCCCTTCCTCAGCTTGGGACTGGGCTCTCTGCTTCCTCTGAGGCTCACAAGCCACCCAGTCTGGGGACTCGCATCTGGTGGTGTGGCTGAGCCTGCAGCACAGGGGCCTCGTCTGCTGACCAAAGCCATCTGCCCTGTTTGGGTGGAAGCTCTGTGCCACTGGTCCTGGTGGAAACCCTCCATGGAGAGCAAGTTTAGACCTGGTCCCTTGCCCACGTCCTGGAAAAGCTTCCTGTTCCCCGTGCACCCTGTGATTCGAGGGAGGGAGGGCTGGGGACCAGCTGTGCTGCCATCGCTGCCATTTTCATCTCACAGCCTCCTCTTGCTCCTCTTTCTTGCTGTGCTGATTTGCATTGACTCAGACTTCCTTGCTCGTTGGCCTTGAAGCCGAGGCGCTGTGCAGGGGAGCGTCTGCGAGTCAAACATCATGATCAGGCTCGTGGGGCACCACTCGGGCTGGCCGAGGTCTGAGCCTGTTTTGCCAAGCTCAGTCTGTGTGCAGGCTGATAAAATCCCTGCCCCGAAGTCTAAGGGGATGAGGCAGACAGGCGGGAGGCTGGCTTGCAGCATCCCTCCTGTGCCGTGTTTTGGTGTGGTTTCTGCTTGCAGTGGGGATTGCAACAAGCTGAGGATGGGCTGCTCCTGTGAGGGGTCAACGCTGTTTCCAAATCCCCCAGCTTTGTAATGTTCCCTTTGCTGGGAGCAGCCCCCGAGTCCAAGGTACCACGTAGCAGCAAGGCTGGCTTCTTCCAGCATCATATTGCAGCGAGGTGCCTCTGCTCCCCTGTCTTCTCCCTCTGGCCCCAGGGAGGCTTTCTGGTGGGAAAACGAGGGTTATGCCTGGAGCTGCTTACGGGGAGTGCAGGAACAGTGTCCTAGTTTTGGGGTACAGCATGCTGCACCCTGCTTTTCCCAGAGGCTCTGGGCCCTGGTGTGGAGAGGACGTGCAGAGCAGCTGTTTTTGAAGGAAACAGGCTTTCTGCTGGCTGGTCCTTCCCCTCCCTTTGCAAGCCATCGGGCACCTTCAGCCTTGCACAGCAGAGGAACAGGGATCTCGATCTCCAGGAGAGGGTGTTCCTGCAGGACCTGTGCAGTGAGCTGGCATCACTGCGGAGGCAGGGCTGCCATGAGCGCAGACAGCAGACAGTGGAGAATCCAGGTGGGATGCTGTCTCGCAAGATTGAAATCCTTTCAGATCCTGGCTTGGTTCTCCTTTGTTGATCAGGACTTTTTCCCACCTCCAGCCCCTGTGGTGGTGCAGTCTCCTGTGCCCAGCTTACGGGTTTGGCTTGGCACATTCTTGCCCAAAGGGGTTGCAGGGGGTGTTTGTGGTGACCTTTAAGCATAACCACTCACCTCTGGCTGTCCCCCCTCCGTCAGCTCCTCTTGCAGTCCAGGTGCTCAGTTTGTGGCTCTGTATCACCAGCCATCCCACAGCAGGGAGCTGGAGACAAGAGACTTGGAGACACTTGGTGTAGCCCAGCCCAGCCTCCAGGGCTGTGCAGGAATGGGGACCAGAAATGGGGACGCAGCAGCAATCTCCTCCCAAGCCGCCGGTGTCACCTGCAGGGCCCGCACCAAGCCCTAAGGCACAAGTGTCACTAATTTCACGTGCTGGGTGGCTCAGGGTCCCGTCACCGAGGTGAGCACGTACAGATGTGTTTATGTACTTGGCTGAACCAGGGTCTTTTTCTGAACTGGGACTGGTTTCCCACAGCATTGGCAGCACGCACTGGCTTTCTCTGCAGAGCCGGCTGTAAAATCCTTTGGGCTCTGTGTGTGTTCATCTGTACGCTGGTGGCACCCTGCAGCTCCCGTCCCGGCTGGGGTTTTGTGGTGCTACAGTGCTATAGCAAGTATTGAGGGAAAGTCTGTCTGGGGCAGATCTGAGATTCTTCTAACACTGCATCATCTTCTGCTTTAAAATGCATTTTTGTGGATGATACTTCTATATGGATCATATATGTGTATATATATATAAAAATATAATGTATAAAAGTATATTTAAAAAAAAAAAAACAAACGATCTTTTGCTCTGTCATCACTTAGGGAAGGATTTAATTTTGGACTTATCAAAGCTTCAGGCAGAGTCTATGGAAAGTTTTGGCCTGGGAGAAGAGCAGAGTGGAAGGGCTGGAGCATGTGAAAGCTGCTGTTGCAAGAGCGTTTTACAGCCTTTGGTGCTGCCAGCTCTGCCGGTAACACCTCTAAGAGCTGCTGCTGAATGTGTCGCTTCTGATGCGAGAGGCACCTGGCTTTGCCTGGGCAGGCTTTATCTTCAGTGAGATGGGTCTGGGCTGCTGCGGAAAAGCTCAGCTTGCAGCTGCTCTCTTGGCTTTGTTTGGATGCCTGGATCCACATGGGGAAATGCTGCAGTTCTCCCTTTTTTTCCCCGCAAAGATTTGCAGCTGTAAAATGGGGCTATAGGGTCTCATCTGCACTGGTCTTGGTAATGGGGAAGAGGCGAGCACCCCTTCAGCCCCTTCCCCACCCCGTTAACTCTGCCCATCCCAGTGGTTAACCCCAAACCCTCTGTCCTGAGACAGAGCGGGGAGTCTGGGATCTGTAGGGAGACTAAAAGAGCTTTTTGGTGAACTAGAGGCTGAGAGGGGCAGGACTGATGCCTGTAAATACTCAGGGGAATGGCAGGGAAGGAAACTATTTATGTCCACCCAAGAACAATGTTGGCACAAGAACGAGCGGGTAGAAACCAGCAGGAATAAATTCAGACTGGAAATGCGAAGGTCTACATCCAATGTAGGAGGATTGAGTCTTTGCCTAAAAGGAGCAGGAACAAAAACTTGAGCTGCTTCTCTTGAAACAAAATTCAAATGGGCTCATTTCTAGTGCCTCTCAAATACAGGGATCAGGTGAACTGGGCTGGAGTTGTCAGCTGAAACGCAATAAAATAAAGCGTACTGAGCTCAGCTAAAGCACGTAGTAAATGCAGGTGAACCTTGCAGTCTTTCACCCTCCAATAACCATGGGAGGGAAAGGACAGGTTTCCATTATTTTAATGGAGCTTGTCTCTTTGATTGGAAGCTTGCATTTCTGAAACTCACTTTTAAATACAGAAGCCCTATAGAAATGAAATGTTTGCTTTTGCACTGAAGACAGAAGCTCGGGTTCTGCGGATGAAGCCGGAGGGTTGTTATTAGCTCTCCTCTGATTTACATGTGTGCTGAAACTTCTTTTTTTCTTGTAACTGAACTGCTGTGAGAAAAGTCAGGGTGTCGCAACAGGAAGCCTGTGTGTGTGCATGTAAATGTGTGTGCACAAACCCCCTTGCACGCCTGTGTGTGCTTTTCCTGTGTGTTTGTGGGATTCATCTCTCCCAGCATCTTCCCCGAAGTGTATCTGTCCAAATGCTGCAACACCAGGCCAAGAAGTCTTGTCTTGTTTTACCTGCCATGACAAAAAACTCTGTGGTATAGAGAGAAAGCAATTGGCTGTTACCTGGGTCAGCTTTTTCCTGTTCTTCCCCCTCCTCTTTTTGCTCACTCCCCCATCAATACAACCCACCCCTCCCCACCAGCTGCTTTCCTACCCTAAATGTGTTGTATTGGCACATCAGCCCTTGATTCAGGGCTGAGTAGAAAAGGTTCGGGGGCTTGGAAAAGCCAAGCAGATCCGCCTCTGCTCGCACCTCGGGAGGCGGCGGGACGACCAAGTGTCACCAAAAGCAAAATCTCTGCTGAGACTTTCCACTGCATGAAACCACCCGGTGCCACAGCCGTTCCCGTGGGTGCGAGGAGCTGCGTGAGGGCTGTTGTAGCAGTCCCAAAGCTGCCTGTCCGCTGCTGTGGGCTCCCCAGCGAGTGGCACCATCCAACAGTGGGCTGGGAGTCCGGGGCTCTCCGGGGGACATCCCAAGCCTCACCCCTCTCTTGCATCCCGCAGGTTGCCACGACAAGGCGGTGCTGCTCTACGAGTACGTGGGGAAGCGGATTGTGGATTTGCAACATACAGAAGTACCGGACGCCTATCGAGGGAGAGGAATACCCAAGCACCTCGCGAAGGTACGGCCCCAGCCACCCAGAAGGGCAGAGGCTGTTGCCACCTCAGCCGTGGCTAGAGACCCTGGCTGAAGCCAGGGCCCATCACATTGGAATCACATGCATGCCCTGTGGGGACCATCCGTGCTCCAACGGGATATAGGGGCAGCCGGCAGGGCAGATAGAAATCTGCAGTCAGATATTCCTGTTTCTGGTGGCAAGAGGGGCTGGGTGAGTGCCAGCACGTCCAGCCGCTTGCCCAGGCTCGGCCCTTTCCTCGCAGCAAACAGCCTTTGCGTCCACCTCGCAGGGGCTGATGCAGGGCTTCTCCTGGGGCTGGATCCCCTCATCTGAAAGCTTCAAGGCCCTCGTGACCCCTTTTCCTGCCTTGGGTCCTGCTTTTGAGGCCCACAGCTGTGCAGGGAGAGCTGAGGAGCCGTGAGCCAGTGGGGGGGGGGACTGCGGAGTGATGCTTTGGGGTTACATCTGCTCCCTAGCCCTGTAAGCCAGGGCAAGTGGGTGATAAAGGTGGCCCTTACGTGATGTGGCTGGATCACCTGCAGTGCAGCATCCACCAGGCTGGATGCGTTGAGGGTTACCTGGGGAGTCCCTGCACACCTCTGGTGAAACTGGGGACCCTGTGGAACTGTGGCAGCTGTGGCAGGATGGCTGTGCTCTCCCCCCAACCCTCTCCCTCCACCTGCCTCGCACAGGGGGTACGTAAGGGCAACCTGCTGATTCCCCCAGCTGCGTGCGGGGTACCAGGAGTCCAGACCCCAGTGAGGCTTCAGAGGAGAGCGTAGGCTGGGGGTGCTGGTTGTAACCCATCTGTTCTCTCCGGTTGGTTGCAGGCAGCCCTGGACTTTGTGGTGGAGGAGGACCTGAAAGCTCACTTGACGTGCTGGTACATTCAGAAATACGTCAAGGAGAACCCACTGCCGCAGTACCTGGAACACTTGCAGCCTTAAGGCAGGACTGCTCTGACACCAGCACGCCTGTCCTTGACTGTTCAACGCGGCCTTCGCTTCTCTGCGGTCTCAGGAAATCCCCCTCCCACACTCACAATTCCCATTTTTTTAAGCGCACCCATGTGGTGCATGAGTGTGGGCACGACCTCCTCCTCTCTGCCCACGTGTGAGCAGGGCTACGGTCCTTGGGCCAGGCTGCCTCCAAGCACACGTGGTTCCCCACGGTGCTCTTGCCAAGCCAGGGGGTGGAAGAGGATGAATTTCCACCAAACTCCATCACAAGACCAGGGGATGACTCAATCTGCACCTCATCCTCTCCCTTCCACTTGGCGACAGCTGTGAACTTGCTGGGGGATGTTGGTTAGGGGTGGTCGCAGGGTACCAGCCCCTCTTTCCTCCCAGCAGCTGGGGGAGATGCTGGGGATTAAGCCTTGTGGGACAGAAGGAGGTGCTGGAGGAGCCCTGGCCTCGTGGCAAGTTCATCCCCTGCAGCATCTGTTGGGCACCGAGCCTTGCCCAAGCCCACATGGAGTAGAGATAAGAACGTGTGGGACATGGTGGCACCTGGGGGGCTTTGCTGCACCAACTGTGGAGACACTGGGACGGTGACAACTTCGAGTGTAGAGACAGGAGCCACGTGAGGAGCGGGCTTCAGCCACGGGGGCTGCGGCAGAGCACATGTAGCATGAGTGTGCAGAGGAAGAAAGGCGGCTGAGTTGCAGACGCTGGTCCCTGGAGATGCCAGCTCCTGCCCAGCCTTCTGTACCTAGGCCCAGCATGGCAACCCTGCAGGGTCACGGGCTGTCGTTCCTGTCTCTGCTCCCTGCTTTTGGTGTTGATGGTGCTGGTGTGGACACAGCCTGCTCAGGAGAAGAACACCAGCCCCCACAGCCAGCCCTGGCCTAAGCAATGAGGGGACGTCCCATGCCTTTGCAGGCACCAGGATGGTTTCCTGCAGCTGAAGAGGAAGGCTCCCTCCACCTCCCTCAACTCCAGCTCTGCACCCCTGCCCTAGATTGTAAGGCCTGAGCTGTCATTGCATCCTGAGAGCAATGGGGGTAAGGCCTCCGGGACCTGCTCCTGGCCTGTCTCCAGGGCTTGATGCTAAGCTGCCTGCCTCCACCTGGATGCAGGATCACTTCTCCTTACAGCCTTTGGAAAGAAAGCCTGGCTCAGGGCATTACTCATCTACTCGCTGGCATCCTCACAGCTCCAAGCTCGCAGCATCGTGGGGTCCTCGATCAGCAGCAGGAACACCCTCGTGTCGTGCTGTTACCTCCACGGATGATGACCCTGTAGCACAGCTCAATGATGCCACAGTCAGATGTAGAGGTAACACTGTGACGGCAGGGCACTGCCTGATTCCAGCTTGTTGCCTGTCCTCCCTTGCTCAAGCTTTCCAGGGCTTGAGCTAGAACCCAGAGTATCTCTCCCCTAAGTTCTCGGGATTTTCTGGTGTCCCAGGGCTGGGCTGTGGTGGGGGAGATGGCGCTGCTGGCATGCCATGCCAGCCCTGAGCAGCTGCTGGGGGCTGCAGCCAAGCAGAACAAGATAAAGAGCCTTTCACCTGGAGGCCAAATCCAGACCTAGCTTATCTCTCAGCAGGGACTAGTTTACAATCTGTGCCATGGACCGAATGAAGCCCCGGTCAAGAGTCAGCTCAGCCCTCTCCCAGAGCCCAGGGCAAATCCATGGTGGCAAAGGCAAAAGCTCCTACAGCCTTCTCTCATGTTTGGGTTGGTTGGAGATGGAGACCCTGTGCCTGATCTCAGCCAGGGAGGCCCTGAGCTGTTCCTCCTGGCCACCGGCTCGAGGCAGAGCCCTGCCGCCTGCCTGTGCTTTTGGGCTGCCCACTGCCAACATAGTACAGACCTCTGCCCACAGGCTTGAGTAGAACCTCCTAAATTCCAGCCCTGCCCTGCCATACTGCAGGCTGTGAGACCTCTGCCCATGTCCACCACCTGCCTGGGGAGGGACC
Source organism: Aviceda cuculoides (assembly GCA_035590195.1). Classification (NCBI taxonomy): domain Eukaryota; kingdom Metazoa; phylum Chordata; class Aves; order Accipitriformes; family Accipitridae; genus Aviceda; species Aviceda cuculoides. The sequence goes on from JAVJGG010000061.1 coordinate 16,455,928, forward strand.
TGTGCCTGGCGACAGACCCATCTCTGGCTTGCGCTGCTCAGGAAAGGCATCAGGCTCAGCCCTGCCACTGCCTCGTGTTTCTGCCTTCTCGCTGCTTATTTCAGCCTGGCTGTGACCTTCAGGATGGCTTAGAGGGACTGGGAAAGGTTGCAGGTAATGAACTAAAGAAAAGGGCTCAAGAATAAATGTGGGCTGCTAAATTTTCACTCCAACATGCAAAACACGCTTCAACATCTAGTTACAGGAGCAAGGCTGGCTCTGTTACAGCCAAGTGATGACAGAACTGTTCCTGCTCTTGATCCCAAGGTGAAGCTGAACCGTCTCCTCTCTTGCAAGCCAAGACGAGACACTGGCGTTATCTTTGTCACAGTGGGGCTGGGTGCTTGGAAGAGATGTGTGCCTGGTTGCCTCGTGGGAGCAATAGCGTGAACCCAGCACTGCAAGTCCTGGTTTTGCGCTTATTTCCACTGTGTGACAGTTCCTAGAAGTACCCCATCACGTCTGCTGCATGAGAGCAGCTTGCTGGAGGGTGTGCTGTGGTTGCTGCACTGGTAGTGTCCCAGTGTCCAAGCTTGGCTCTGGAGCCCTCTGTGCTGCTCTGGCAGGAACCTTGTCCTTCCCGGCGCTGGATCACAAGTGGCGATCGCTGCCTTAAGTCAGGCACAGCACACTGTTTTGCTGCTGCTTCCCTTCGAGGTGCTACAGTCCCTCCAGTGTCTGACCCAATGGAGATGTGTGTCAGTGCCAACCATTTCACTGCTGTACCCATCCTCTGCCCTGGCCTTCTCTTCCTCGTGGTCTTTAATGTCGGCGAATAGCAATACCCACAGGTCACCAGTGATGCCGCAGTCCACGGTGCTCCTGTGATCTGGCACTGCCGGGCAGGAGATGGCTCAGGGTCCTTTGGTGTTAGGCAGCCCTCCCTCCTGCCTCTCTGCCAGCCACCCTTTCCCAGCTGGTCTCTGCAGGAAGGAGCTTTGAGTCCTGTGCTGCCCCTTGGTGCTGACTAAGCCTGGAGGAGTTGGGGATCCTGGACTCTCTCTGGCAACAGGAGTGTGGAAGTGGTTTGGTTGAATATTGAGATCCCCAAACCCATTTGAACTACAGACTTTGGTGGGTGGGGAAATGCAGATTGCTGTCAGACCTGCTTCCACATTGCCCAACTTGAAACACCCTCTCCCTCATCCGCTTTCGAGCGTTGTCTTCCTCTGTCCAAGGTTTCCATTCTGTTGAATTCGGTGGTTACGATGTGCCTTTCCTTCTCAGGACCTGTTACAAATGACCTTTCTGCTTTTGTTTATGTCTAACATTTATCTTTATCCCTTCCTCTGTCATACTATAAAACGTGAACATAATGCATGGAATACAATACAATAAAAAGTGTGGCTTAACTGACCCGCCAGTGGTTCACTCTGCCGCACTTGGTGGGAGTCAGGAGGAGGTGCCCACAGAACCAGGGGACCTCGGGCATCCCCAGCTCTGTCACCACTGTGTTACTTGGGCAGAGAGCCTGTTTCACAGGCCCCATCAAATAACTCTGCTCTCCAGTCCATGTCCAGGGTATGATTTTTGCTGCCTCGTTGCTGTGTATTCATTTTCTACATAAATGTAAACAGTCTTTTTCTCATCCCCCAAAAACACATCCTCTAACAAATCTAACTCCAAATCTCTTAGGAGCTACCATGCATCTATCAGCATCTCGGAGAAGGTGAGAGAAAAGGCAGAAGTTGGCAGATCTGCATGTTGGTGTACTCAGCAGCTAGTCTCCTACTGCCTAACCTTCCGCTCCAAAAAATGGAGAAAATGCTACTTCTCTCCCACACAGGGAAGAGGATCTGGCTGGCCACAGCTCCCTGTGACCTGCAGGCAGCCACTCTTGTCTTTTCGTCACCTAACCTGGGTGCTACCTTCATCACCCTTCTCCCATCACGGAGCACCTTGGAGCCAGATCCCAGATGAGCCCGACATGCTCCCATTGCAAATGAACAGGGAGGCATGGGCTGACGCTGTTGAATTTTATTTCAGGTCATAGGGCTGTCTGACCTTGTGATGACTGCATAGAGCTTGGGGTGAGTGGGATCACAACTGGTTCCTCTCCTTTGCTGGCTGATCCGCCCCTGCTCACGCTCATCAGTCCCGCCTCGAGATTTCAGGTCAAACAGTCTTCGGCAGTTATCCTGCAAATGCAGCCTCTCGTGAAAACGCTTGACACTTGTGTTCATCGGTTTAAGATGTTTGAAAACATTAAGGCATGAAAACATTTAAATAGCCAGATGGTAGAGTCATTCCCTGCCGTGCTTGTCCAGAGCGAGGCGGGTGGGCAGGTGACTAAGAGGAACACAAGGTGCTTCCCTCCCGAGGCCAGCGGTCCTCAGCCCTGGGAGCAGAGCCTGAGCACTCAGCACTCGGCCTCCCAGCACAGCACATTTACGTTGGTTCCTAAAGCTGGGTGCAAGCTACAGAGGCTGAGGCCGGAGTTTCAATAGCTAAAAATGCCAGGGCTGGGGAGTGGGGTGGGGAGAAGGGGCACAGCTTATTTACAGTTATGATTTGATCCAACATGACAAGTGACAAGTGGCCCCTGGGCTGCAATTCGAGTAGGCGGGAGCGTGGGTTTTGCTGCTCCCAAGAGACAGCGCAGTAGGTTTGGGTTATAGCATGAAGCTGGGCTGTTGCTGGTAACATGCTCTGTTTACATTCCACATTCCAGACAGTCCGATGTTCCCGCCTGTCCCAGCAATGCTGCTGCTCGGCCACAAGCTCTGCCAGGCTGGGCACGCTTCCCAAACGCCTCTTGTTCGTGCAAATGCACCATTTACCTCCATGGAAACAGCTGACCCCCAAATTATGGTTGAGAAAGCGGAGGTGTGGGAGGGCCCTGCAGTCTGGAAGAGCAGCTTCACAATGCCTGGGAAGGTGGAGGCAGCCACGGGTTTGTTCTCTTTGGTCACTTTACATCACTTGGAAATAACATTGTCCAAAAGAGGCTTTTTCTAGGAATGGGAGATACAAAGACAGTGCCGTTCTCTTCTGACGTGCACTGTCAAGCTGGGGCTGGTCGTGCTCTCTGATGGGTGCTGGGAGACGAGGACAGCTGGCAGCACAGCGTACCTCCAAGAGAGGGGAGGCTGCGGAGCAGGGAGCTGCTGTTTGATAAGGGAAAAATAATTCCTGAGAAAAAAGGCTCCTCTCCTGAGAGGAGTCGGGACTGGGAGCTAGAGAGGGCCCTGGAGAGGCACAAGGATCCCAGAGATACACCATGCAAGCACTCCGGCACAGGTCCCCTTGGGTGACCCTGCTGTGCTGGGGGATGGCCCCGAGGCTGAGGAGAGGCTGGGTCCTGGGACCCCCCGCAAAACCTTCAGCGTCCACCGCTGCTGCAGCAGCAGGAGCTGGAAATCTGCGACAGTGGCAAACCTGCCTTTTGTTTTCTAGTAAAACGTTCGGCTATAAGCTGTTATTCCTCCTCAGAGATGCAGCAGTGGTGGAGCCTCCCCATTCCCTGCTCTTCTTTCGGAATCGATCAAAGGGGCTAAATTTGCCCCAAGAAAGCCCCGTCCCTCGTCCCCAGGGGAGCGCTGCTTTGAGGAGGTCCTCCATTCCTCCTCCGCCTGCCAACAGAAATCGTATTTTTCTTTTCGGGCAGGAAAACAAGGCAACGCTCCGGCTCTGGAGGACAGCCGAGCCACCAGCCAGAGCTGACCCCGCTCCGGTCCACAGCCACTTCCACAGCCCGGCCCAGGACGCCTCATCCGCTGCGGAGGCCGCATCCACGGCCGCCCCCCCCACCACCACTCCCCGTCATGGCGGGGCCGCGGGGCAGGCCGGGACTCGCCGCCGCGCTCCTCCCACGGCCCGTCCGCTCCCGTTGGGACGGCGCAGGCGGAAGAAGCCGGGAGCGGGGGCCGAGGCGAGGACGGCGGGGCTGCTCTGCCCGCCGCAGCCGGTGGCTGGTGACAGGGGACCCCCATCCCCGCTCCCGCCCCGCTCCTCACGCCCGCCGAGGGGACTACGCGTCCCAGCGGCCCCCGCGGCCGGGCCGTGGCGCGGAGCACTGTGGGACTTGTAGTCCGCGCCTGGGCTCGCTCCCGCCCGCCCAGCGGTTCCGGCCTCGCTGGCGCGCACTACATCTCCCGTCGGGCGGCGCGGCGGGCCCGGGGTCCGGTGGCGGAGACATTTGCGAGCCGAGTGTCTCCAAGATGGCGGCGTGGGGAAGGAGGCGCGTTGGCCCCGGCAGCACCAACAGCGGTGGCGGCCGGGAGAGGTGAGTTGCCGCCGGGGTGGAGGGTACGGGGCTGTTGGGGCGCCTCGGGCGGGCAGGGAGCGGGAGGAGGTGGGTTGCGGTGGCTCGGGGCCCCCCGCGACCCCCGGGGCAAGGGCGGCGGGGGTGGGGGGAGGCCATGCTGAG
>JAVJGG010000061.1:16460482-16504234 GCA_035590195.1 Aviceda cuculoides
AGCGGGGGCGGCGGCCGCGGCCCTTCCCGCTGCGGGGCTGCGGCGCTCGGGGCCGGGGTGGAGGAGGGCCCGGGCGGGGGAGCCTCCGTCCGCGGCTATTTTTAAAGACGGTGAGGGCAGCGACGAGTCCTCCAGGGTGACCTCCTTCTGCCGGAGGCCGCGGCGGTCTCGGGGGCTGAACGCGGAGCCGCCGCGCTCCCCCGCTCCGCGGGGCCGAGGCGGGAGGCGGTCGCCGCCTGGGCGCTGGCAGAGCTCGGTAACGCTCTGTCTTTGCTTCTGTCAGGACGGAGGAGCAGCTAGGACGTGCCGGAACGACCCGCAGAGTAGCTGTAGAAGTTTGGGAATGGTAACTTTAAAACAGGGAAAAGAGATAGAGGAGAATCTTGTTGAGCTGCTTTAAAATCTGTATGCACGGTTCTTTACCTACTTAAAATGTCTAGTTAAAGCCTGTATTTCCTTACGTTGGCATTTTCCGTTTTGCCCCAGGGCTGACTGATGTAACCAGCAGCTGCTGAAAGCTGCTGCTTTTTTATTGCGAGGAGTTTTCTTTTGTCCTGCTGCCTTACCTAGAGACTCTGATTACCTCTCTTAATTTTTGCTGTGGCTTTTGCTTAATTTTTTTCCCTTGCTGTAATTCAACAGTATTCTTTTTGGTGGTGTTGAATCTACATAGCAATGGAGAGCCACAAGTAGCCCTTAAAATTCAGGCGCTAATGTGAATTGCAGGAATGCTGTCTCTGTTCAGGGAATTTAAAAGTAATTGAACTGGAAGAGCCAATGGAATTACTGCATCAGTGTAGTTTATATAAACAACTAAGAATACCACAGAGCTCAGTGGCACAGTGGTAAAGCTGTCTGCACCCAGTGCTGGCACCTGCCCCAGCCCTGAGCACATGAGGTGTGGAGTTTTCACGCAGTAGACCTGTCCTCCCAGCAGAAGTGAAGGAAAAAAGAAAAAATGTGGAAAAGAGCACTTAATAAGTTCAGTGAAAATTATTCTACCAGGGTGAAAATTGATGCAGACTTAAAAGTGAGTTGTTACCTTGAAACTTAGTCTGTGAACCATACAATAATCGTATTTTGAGGCGATTTTTTTAAAACTACTTTTTGATCTTATGATCAAAAATACTTACTCATAAACATGAGTTGCTTCATGAACCCGCTGCATATATTATTTTTCCTTTGCCAATAAGAAGTATATAGCTAAGTATAAGAAAGCACAGAAGTGACACAGCAGAACAACAGATACACCATTGACCAGCATTTCATAATTCCTGTCAAAAGATGGTTCTTTTAGGCATCATCCTGTGCGAACGTGGCAGAAGATCATACTTCTAATAGGTGTTGGGTGATGTCAGCTAGGTACTACTTCTTCCTTGCAGTTGCAGAGCTGGAGATACGCATGGCTGGGCCTCTGCCTCTCTTGATCAGTGGCTAATTCTAAATCACACCTACCGATCTTGTTTGACTGCTGGCAACGCAAGTTGTGTAAAAGGCAGTGCTGACAGACCTGATGTCATCAAATGATGGCATATGCTTTTTATATGGTGGATACAGTTTTCTTACAGTGGGCATGATTCTTGTCCAAAGATGCATTCCTTTGAATTGAATATGGTGATCCAGCTTTCCTCATAAATAAGCTGCTTCAAGGAGTTTTTGTAGTTGTCAGCCAGCTAGTCTAAAAGGCATCTCTGTGTTGGGAGGTGGTGTGAGGAGACTCAGTAGTGAATATAAAATACTGTCTGCTATTAGACTAGACCAGCTTTCATTTAAAAAAAAAAAAAAAAAGTCAAGCAACTCTATCTGTGGAGACCGTATCCCTTCATAAATGACTTTATTGATATCAGGAAGTCTGTAATTGGTCAAAAAGTGCTTTCCTCAATAGGACTAAATGTAAGGACATTAATTGCAAAGGATGTTGGCTGTGAACTCTAGCTGGCACTCTGGTGGTGAAATAATAAGGTTAAACAACCCAAAATACTGAAGAGAACCAACTAAATATTTGTTTTTCTTCATTCTGGATAGACTCTTTAATGGAGACTGTGTAAAGGGAATTGTTAATCTGTAGACCAAAACAACTTTTTTATACAGAACAGGCACTGAATTGTACTTGTTGTTTTTGTATAAAATTCAGCGCAATGACCGCCAGAACACAAGACAGAATGCCGTTTGTTTGCCCAGGAGATGTTCTAACAAACTCCAGAAAGAACAGCTTTAATGTCATCACCACTGCTTGTATTGGCTTCTCTGCACCCTTAAATAGGTCTCTGCTTTCACTACCTGCACTGCTCAGATTTCTGGTACTCTGTTTGCTTACAGCAATGATTGACCTGTTTCCATTAGCCTGGCTAATCATTAGTTGACTTAAAATCGACACCTCTTTTTGCTCTGGTGGCTGGAGTTTTTTGTTATGGTCTGGTGATGTTTTCCTTAGTGTTGTCTTCCCTTGCCAAGGCTGCTTGAATATCCCACCTATGTTCTCCTGTTCTCTTTCCTATTTGTATTTAAGGTACATCTTTTGAACGGAAGTCTTGCTTTATTGCTATGCTTTTCCCGTTCTTCCTCTGCTTTAATGCATGCATCGACAGCCTGTTGAGAATGGCCTTTTTAAACCTGTAGGCCTGACAGCCATGGCTAATGGTCTGAGACTGGTAGATCATGCGGATGTTGAGCAGAGAAGCAATTCTTCAGGTGTTCAAGCTCGGATGCGTTAGTACTTTCTGTATGCCATATCCTGGAGCAATCCTGAGTAGGAAAACATACTGGTGAATATGACTTCGAGGTGGAGTATTTGCACTGAGAGTTAAAGCCAGACCACAGCTCATTCCTTAATCTTGAAATTAAATTCAATTTCAAGAAGGATTTCTGTGGGGGGAGGGAAGTTTACTTTTTGAATTTGTCATGCCTTGACTTTACTGACTTACTCAAGCTTGGCTGAGATGCTAATCATGACCCCAGACACTGCTTTGGCCATCGGTAATATCCTTTTTCTGCAGTTCACGTGCTCAGCCAGCATGAAGTCCCTCTGTTGCATTGCTAAACTAGACTTTGTGAGTGTGTGCCACTTGTGACAGGCATTATTATCACACTGCTGCAAGCCTCACCTTTCTTATTTTTTAACTACTAATCAGACTGGTCTTCATTTACAGTTAATCTGAATGTATGTTTGGTGCTCTGAGCAACACTGTTGTCCAGGAACATTATTCTTCTAAAAAAACCTAACAAAACCTGACATACATGTTATGGGAAGGGTTTTGAAAGCACTTTCTTTGCACAGAACTGTACCTGTGCTTTGTCCAGATTGAGATTGTTTCCAGTTGTGATTCTGAACGTTTTGCAGAACTGAGATAGTTGGACGACTTGAAACCCTTGCCAAAAGTCCATCTGGCAGATTGAGGAACACCTTTAGGCTGAGGGCAGCACGCTTATGAGGCTCGGGCATTCTCCTCTGCAAGTGGACAGCTGTAGATGGATGTTGGGGTTTCTTCTAGGATGTTGTCATCTGCCCTGTTTTCAGGACTTTGTTCATTTATTTCTCTTTTTGCCACTTGGTACCTGGCAAAACTTAAGATCTTTTCACATTGAGTGGCATTGTGCCTCCTCTTTAGAAAGGGTGTTTATTTCTTCATCCATAGACTGTCTAATTGAAACTTACATTTAACAGACAGGCTGCTGTTTTCAAGGGGGAGCTAGGAGACTGCTTCCAAGCTGGAGGCAGAGAAATGGAGCTGCTCTGAGGGCTGTAACTGGGAAACTGCTGGAGTTGCTATTGTTCAGCCAGCTGCAGCACCCCTCTCCTGGTGCTCTCTGATATTCCCATGTTAGGAAGATAATCCAAATGTAATTTGAAGCTTGCCCTATAGCTAAGACAGACACTTCTGCCCCTCCTGCTGGTGGTAGCTCTGTTAACTACTGATTCCTTATTTATAACTTTGGCAATACCTAAATTTTACGCCAGTGATTTTACATTATTTTCATCTTGCTGTGCCGAGTAGTTGAGAGTACTGTCACATTCCCCCATCTATTCATGCAGTTGGCACCAGGAAGGAGACATTTTAAAATTGTCAAGTATAGAATGTATGAAGCTGCAATAGAATAAACTATTTGGATATAAGGTCCAGAACTATTCTTACATAACAGCTGTACAACTTTTTAACTTAGCTCTCTTTTTTGGGGTGAGAAGACAGGTCCTGGAAAATCATTTGATTGAATGATATTAACAACTGCGTTTAGGTTCTGGTTTGTCTAGTAAATAGCATGCTGGGCTTCTGAACATGTGGCAGCATTTTATGACTTCTGGAACTAGGTCCTCTCTGACACTGGTTATTTACTATTCTTTTAAGTAAAATGGAATTTCTATAAAATCATCACACTTCATAACCGGTGGATGCCAGCTTGGAGTTGATTGCACAGCTCTGCGTTTTTGTTTGTCATTGCTGGGGGGTGGGGGACAAGCTCCAAAAGGCAAACTCCAGAGCCTCCAGTGTTTGAGCAAATCCAATTGCTTTGACTGGATTTGCTCATGTGCAGCTGCTGTGTTCAACTGAAAGGCTGTGTCAGGAGAGATTGCCTCTATGGATTGAGGTCCTCGATCCTACTCTGCGTGCCAACAAGGTCTACAAACCTTCTCAAGCCCACGTTATCTTATGTGTGTCTCTTTCTGTATTGTCTGAAAACAAACCAGTTTTCAGCTTTGCATCCTCCAAGGGCAGCCAGTTATTGTGTGAAAATAATACATGATATTTCCTTCCTCCGTTACAGAAATTGAGACTTTTCTGCTTGTGTTGCTGACTCTTCATGTGTCCTGTTGTTTGAGCAGCTAATTTTTCATTCTTTGTCCTTTGTTTTTGGATTGCCCATTTTGCCTTTTGCAGCTTCAGCACTGATAGAGATTTATTCCCATATTAGAGGACTAATTTGGAGAAGCAGCATAGTTAAGGGCCAGGACTCTTATCAGGGATGAAGCCTTTGTGCAGTTTATTTCCCATTGATTTTTTTCAACAGAACAGATCTGCTTGTTTTGGCTTATGAGGATTGTGCTTTTCTTGCCTTTGTTATAAAGCCCCAGAGCTTGGCAAGCCAAAAGATTCCAGAAGAGGTGGACAGTACTGTTTCTGGCCAAAGCCTGTTGGATTCCTGCTCTCTTTGACAGGTGGCTGTTGCTTGTGGTATGGCTCTGTTTGTGTACATTAGGGTGAAAGGTAAAAAAGGGATATTTGGAGGGAAGAACAGGCAAGATCTGAGCAAGGAGAAATGAGGCTGATAGGTTAGTGCCACCTGTCCTAATGCTGAGCCTGGAGAAATCCCGTGTAATGTTGTTACTTGACTTAATTCCTGGAGCTAGAATCTGGCTCCTCGTGAAGGAGGAGCAGAGAAGAAATGGGCTTGCTTCACCCTTGTTTTCCCAGTGATGGCAGGGAGGTCCTAGGGTGATTAGGCTATTGTGCTGTTCTTAAGCCTCTGGGGAGTTCTCAGCTGAATTTGGATTCTGCTTCTCTGTTTTGCAGACCCACGCTGCATGTTCCTAGGGTGGTACAAAATGCTGAAAATCCTCCTTAGTAGGAAATACTAATTTTATCTGGAGGGTTGTGTTACTGGGTTAGCTTCCAGCTTGAAAATGCCTTTCAGCAATAGCTTTTCCCTGAAGTCATTATGCCTTAGCAAATGATTTTACATAGTTATTGATGTTGTTTTAGAGAGTTACCTTAAGTCTCAGCATGTCTTCTGTAATGCAACTGGAATTTTTGATTGGGAAGAAGCTGCTCTTGGAACAGTTGTCATCAAGAAAAACCCTTGGCAGAAGCCATTACCAGCTGTTTCCTGAATGTAACACCTGGTTAACTAGTTCTTTGTTAGAAACTCCTTAATGTTAGCTGATATACTAACTTAGTATAAGTATATAAGTATATCTATATAACTTAATTATATTAGAGATGTAGTACTCTGTAAAATTTTTATACAGGTGCTGTCCTTCAGAATTTTTCTTCAAATACTTGTCAATTGACTACTAAATGTCAGAGCCCATCACATCCTGTGCTGAAAGAGTTAATAATGATTTTCCAAACAATGTCTGACAAGGTGATGGCCTTAAAGAAGCCCCTGGCATACACAGCGTTCAGGTGGATTTATATTTTTCTTTCTACCCGTGAACAGGCCATGGGGGAAATGCACTGCAGAGAACTCAATAACTAGCTTATAGGTTGAGTTTTCCCTGTAGTTTATATAAATTCCAGCCAGACTTTTAATGAAACTGCTTATTACTCTGCTTTGTGAGAGGCTGGTGCATCTTGGGTCCTGCTGTTTGATATGTTTGCCGCTGTTCACAAAAGCAGCTACTTCTTGCAACAGCTTGTAATTTAACAATATTCTTGATTACAGATGGCCACTGCACGATACCCTTTGCAGCCTGAATGGAGCTGCATGTTAAGGGTAATGTCTGGTAATGCAGCAGCTTGCAAATGTGTATTTTTCTCCCTTATTTTCCAGTGCATGCACATATGTACTATTGTACCCATGGAGCAAAAAATGCTAGTTTCATTCTCCGTATCATCATTGTCTTGCCTCCCAATATTGGGAGGGTCTAAACGCTCTTGGGATGAGGAGGTTTTGTTTGCTGCGATTAGGTCAAATGTGTGTGCGAATTGTTCTGCTTCTGCTAAAGGAATCTGCTAGATATTTTTATCCTTGAGAGGCCATGTGCTCAGCTTTGCTCTGGTTAAGTGCAAGTATGTCAGAAACAGTTATTTTCTTCTGCTTAGAAAGGAGGATTTTGCCTTGTTCTAAGGGATAGGTTTTCACCCTTTCTCAGAGCAGGTAAACAGTCATAATCCTATTTCCTAGCAGTCTGGTACATTAATGTAGCTGCAGCTAAGGTGATTTGTGTGAAGGGGTGGAGGGAACGTAGAAATTGATGTGACTTGGGTAGCTAAAAGCTGCTACTCAAATGAGGGATGTACAGGTCTTGTGAATCCCCTGTCAGTAGGGAGCCTGCTCCAAGGTAAAGGGAGCAGCTTTTTCTTCACTGTGAAAGCCTGCCTGGGTTAAAAAAAAAAAGTTCCTTTCTTGCTTTGTTGTGCCCTATTTCAGCAGAGTAAACTGTTCTGTAACAAACTGAGTGCTCTGCTACCTTTTTCACCTTCGCTTCCAGCAAAGTTTCTTGGCCATCCTTGTTGGATTTACCGTGGAGAATGAAATAGCAAACTGCATCATTGGCAAGGAGGTAGTTAGTGTGAAGAGAAAGCAAACATGTTCATCTGAAGATGCTTCCTCTCTTAAAACCTTCCAGTGCAACTTACCCTCTTGATGGATGAGCTGCTATGAAAACTCCTTAAGTCTGCATGGTCCATTCATTGATGCAGTGTGGTTGCTGATGTGCGACACTCCCAGTATCTCTAGAGAAACTGCTTGGGTATCAGTGTCAGGAACCGTTTCAGGATTGTTAAGAAGATGCTATTTTCTCAAAATGTTCTAGCTCCTCCAAGTTAGGAAAAGGTAAGGAAAAATATGTTGCCTTATTTTGGGATGATTTCATGTACAGCAGGCATAATTAGCCGATGTGAAATGAATCTTGATTTGAAAAAGCTACTTGTTGTTGAACAGAGGCAGTGACTGACCTTGAGGGGCTGCCCTCACTTCAGGCATTTTTCTCTCCTGTTCTCACAGCTAGGTGGGTGAAAAGCCTGTCTTTAAGCTCTGTAGTTTTCATTCTGTGTTTCCCGTTAACAGGGTCACCTTGTCCTCCACGGACTGTTACATCGTGCATGAGATCTACAATGGCGAAAACGCTCAGGACCAGTTTGAGTATGAGCTGGAGCAGGCCCTGGAAGCGCAGTACAAATACATAGTGATAGAGCCCACTCGCATTGGGGATGAGACGGCCCGCTGGATCACTGTCGGGAACTGCCTGCACAAGACCGCCGTGTTAGCGGGCACCACCTGTCTCTTCACCCCTTTGGCACTTCCAGTAGATTATTCTCACTACATCTCCCTGCCTGCTGGTGTGCTGAGCGTGGCCTGCTGCACCCTTTATGGTATCTCTTGGCAGTTTGATCCCTGTTGCAAGTACCAAGTAGAGTACGATGCCTATAAACTTTCCCGCCTGCCCCTGCATACGCTCACCTCCTCTACTCCGGTGGTGCTAGTGAGGAAGGACGACCTGCACAGAAAGAGACTGCATAACACGATAGCACTCGCTGCCCTGGTGTACTGTGTAAAGAAGATCTATGAACTCTATGCTGTATGACTTCAGCAGGGAAGAGAGAAACCCACAAAGACAAGTGTATTAAGACTCCCACAGTAACATTTTGTTTTTCCTTGAGAAGCAGTGGAGACTGGGAAGGATTTGGTTTAATAGAGCTGTTATTTTTAAAATAACACATCACTGGTGCACCAAGGTTTTTCAGTTCTTCGTTACACTTAAGATGTGGATGTGTGGTGACTTGAGAGCTGTATGTTAGGCCATGGGAGTCGAGTCCAGCAGCGGAATGTTGATGAAAGAAAGCTATAGGAAGAGGGGGTGTGAAAGCTTTTTTTTTTTTTTTTTTTTTTGGAAACATTTAAGTATATTGTTTAATTGTATTACAGAGAACCAGGCAGAAGTTATCATTGACCATTAAAGGATGAGAATTTCAAATGCTTTTGCTCTCTTGTTACTGTGATCATAGTTCCCTTTTATAGTGCACTTCCAGGGGATGGAGGCTTTGCTATGAGAACTCCAGTGGTGGTGATTATTTATGCATGCTCACACACAGACCTGATATTCCTCTTGTCCACTGCACAGGGCAGCAGTGTCCATGTTATTTCACAGCAGCCATCTGTTGAAGGAATAGCTAGAGTGTTGCTTTCCCTCTTGTTTGACTAGTTGTATCTCTTGGAAGAGTGCTTACTGTTACCCCAGTGTTTGTATCTTTTTTGTAATTGCTTAAACACTGATGGTTGGGGCTAAAGATGTCCAAATCCTCTGCTGCCCTGCCACCTCCAACCATTACTTCTCTGCAGAACAGAGGTAACGCTGTAAGTTTCCAGCTACACACACATTCTGCTCAGTTCTTGTACAAGTTCTTCCTTACGTGGATGCATCTCCACTGAAATGCATTGTACCACGTGCAGCTGAGGACTGCCGAGGTGGGAGTCCAGCTGTCTTACCTTTGTGCTTTGTTACTGCTGCTGACGCTCGGATGGCTGTGCCCTGACTAACGCAATCCCACTGCTCTTGCTTGGAACACACACTTCTGGAGCTGCCTGCTACTGCTGCAAGGCATCCACGTGATTGTATCTTGTAACTGTGTTACCTGAAATTTTAGAATTCAGTCTTGTGCATTAATTCATTCTTTAGCTCAAAACTGTCAAAATCTTGTTCTTAGAATGGGAAGTATTTTCTGTTTTGCGAGATCTGCCAGTTACTTTTAAAAGATAGGTGCTTGCTTTCTATAATCTCCTCCTACCAGATGGAAAATAGGCGTGGCTTGCATTTACAAGGCCAGCTTGGCACAGCTTCAAGTGTTATGATCTGAATAGGAGAGCAAAGCCCTGTAATAAAAACTGCCTGCGTACAGGTGTGCTGCTTGCTTCAGGGGTGGTTGCAGTCTGACCTCCACAGCTGAAGCACTGACCTTGGAAGGGAGTCTCATGAGGTCAGAAACCAAATTCAGTAGTTCTATCTTTATCTTTCCAAACTGCAACAGCAGGCACCAAGAACAACTCCTCGCCTCCAGACTGCAGCAGGCTTTGCTGGCCATGATTCCAACTTGTGCTTTTCTGCTGATGCAGCTTTTCTGTTAGCAGGGTGTGCATCCCAGTCGTGTGTGCTGGGCAAACAGGGTTTGCTGCCCGGAGTTCTGAGCACGTACTTTTACCACCTGCACACGCAGCCGTACCTGAGCAGGCACGTGGGCTAGAGGAAACTCCCGTGGCATCGGGACGTTTCTAGGTGGCAACAGCCCTTTGCCTCTCTGGCTGGTACAGTGGCTGCATTGTCTCCCTCCAAGGTTAAAAGAAGCTGGGATCCAGAGCGTCTATTTATAGCAACAATGTACAGTTGCCTTGGCAGAGAGGAGAAGAAATGCAACTACTTCATCTTCCTGCGGTTAGGCCAAGACTGCTGGGCAGGCTGCCTTTTGAGTCCTGACGTTTGTTTCCAAAGCCCCGTCTACTGGATGAATTTTAAACTAGTGGCAGATCTGCCCTAGCCAATATGTACTTTAGTGCTGCAGAAGGCCCTGAAATATCCTTGTGCTAGCCACACAAAAGACATTCCTGCTCTTTTTTTTTTTTTAATCAATGCAGAATAATTGTCAGGGCTGTTAGTTCCTTTTCTTCACCAAATCTCTGTGGTCCTGGCACTTTTTCGCGTTAAGTTTTCCCTTGCCTGGAATGATCACTATGGCAGAAGGACTAACCCTTGGTAGGCTCCCTGAACACGTGGCTTGCATCAAAGACTCTGGAGTTAAAAATGAACGAGTTTCCTCTGGTCTCTTATTGCAGGAGAAAAGGTGAAAAGTCAGCTTAGCTGTCACAACAGGTAGGTCTGTTTTAAAAATGCACCCTTTGCTCCATTCTGAAGTGGAGAGGACATAGCTGGGGGTGTAGGGGGGCTTGTTTTCCAAGAAATATTAGTGATACTCTAGCTAAAACACTTAGGTGACATCCTGGCTATTAGTAAGTCAGTGCTGTAACTATGCAAGGTGACCTGGGAGAACGAGAGGGGTGTCGAGGGTCGTGTGTTTCAGTGCATGGCATGAGATGGTTGCTGTATCTGCCTTCCCCCTATGCTGGTAGTGGTGGGTTACAGTGGCTGGGGACAAGGCTCCCATTCAAAAGCCCTGCACGCTTTGCTGCCCATCCTGACCGTACAGAGGTGCTCCGAAATGGAGTGTGCTGCATCTCTCTCGTCACAGAGAGGAAATTTAATTTAGAAGGGAAATGTGCACACTCTCAGTAACCTCTGACTTGGAGCTGTAGTTCAAACAGTAACCACAGTAACTCCCCACACGTAATTTTCTTCCTCAGGCCTGATATATTACACCCCTCACCACCCTGGATGATAACACAGAAATGCAAAGCGGACCCTCGGTCCTTCCCGGCTAGCCATGACCTGAAACACCAGAAGATGAAGCAGCTGGACAAGACTGGCAGGAGCACTGTATTTTGCCAAGAAATGGAGGACCTGAACATGCAAAACGCGAAAGGAAAAGCACAACTAACGCTGACAGAAACTCCCCTTGTGCGGAGGGAGAGAAGGTAATGCCTTGGTTTCCTATCTTAGCAGGAAAAAAGATGCATACACTTGAAAGCTTCAACTTGTAATGTCAACCCTAGGCCTTTATGTTACAGATCTGCAACCTCAGCCACAGTGAAAATGGTGGAGGATGTCCTAACTGAGCAGCAGCACTGTGATCATTAAACATATACTGGTTGTCATCTGGGATGGATTCTTGGAGATAATTTATAAACTGGTACTGGTCAAGAAAAGGCTTTTTGAAGGACAAGGTCCTGCTGAGCCTGCACACCTGTATCAGAGTTTTAGTGTGACTAATCTTCTGTGTGGATTCACACTATGTCTACTGTAAGTTAGCAGATGATGTAAAGAAGACTGCAATTAAGTATGTTGTTCTGCATCTACTACTGGTACAACAGCACCTTGCAGGAATGTAAGAAAAGAAAACAAACAAACCAAAAGCCTCCTGCTTTCCCTTCCTCTAATGTTACCTGCTGTGAGAAGGTGAAGTAGAACAAAAGATTAATTTCATAGCAATGTAATTTATTTGTCATCATATGTGCACTCGCAGGCAGGACGTACAAGGCAGTACACGTGGAAAATGCTGGTAAGCGCATGGAGGCAGCAGCAGGGTTCTGGACCTTGGTTCCTACTAGTAGGCTTTATTTCAATTACAAGTTGAAAAAGATTATTTCTGTCCTTACTGAACTACCTCTGTGCAGTCACTCCTTTTTCCTTATGGTGCTGGTATCCATCACATGAGGAGATGGGCTGAAGAATGGAATATGGCAGTCCCTCGGGCTGTCAGACTCCCTGAAGCCTGTGATAGCTGAACAGGCGGGTATTGTTCCCCGACTGGATGTGATCTTCATTAGCATCTGACTGCTTTAAAACAGATGAGAACGAAGGGTCTGTCTCCTATACTGTCCACCCTGCACACAGGTTCTCCTCTGATTGCCAGGAGACAGCGTGCCTGGCATCCACAGAATCGCACCTACTCTGCTCTAGCCCTGCAGGTGGGCCAGGTGTGTGCTGCCAGCTGCACAGTATTTACACGCAGCAGCATACCTTGCTGAGATATCTTCTGTCTGTTCAGTGCTTCCCTTGTGCTGGGGTCAATACTGGACTCTCAGGTAGTGCACAGTTAAATATCGCTGTACATCAGTAAGGCGTGATTCAGACAGATAAAATAATTGCCAAATAAAACTTAAATTTTACATCAGTCGCTTCTTTCAAAGTGGCACCGGACTTGTCTTTAGCTTAACATATCAGATGATTTGGTGTGTTAACAAGCAGAGGCTCTATGAAATTTCCCACTTCAAGCAATGTGTTCTACATCAGCTTGGAAGGAGTGGGAAGGAGACACTGATGGTGGGAGCTCCCAGCTGAAGACTGTATTTCATGGGGCCCATGGAGTGGGGAAAGCTAAGATCTACTTGTGTGAAGGCAAAACAGGTGGGTTCCCTTGAGTCACCCTCCCCTGCAGCCTCAGCTCTCCCCCTTTGTCCAAGAACCCTTCTTCAGGTGAGGTTTAGGCGCTGTCTTCCAGCAAGTGGGCCTGCTCTGATGTGGGGGAAACCACTTCCCACCCTCCAAGTAATGGTGAATTGCAGCATTTTGAGAAAGGTTTTTCCTGCAGGAACACCTCCACTGATGTCCCAACCAAACTGCAGGGGGTTGGCCTCTCCCTACAGTTACTGCTTGAGTGAGCTGAGCTCTAAGAGTCCTTTTCTTTTCTCTCCTTTTTTGCTCTAGTCGCCATTAAGGTGAAGAAGAGCCTGGGGAAGAGGTTTCGCAGGTAGACAGCCAGGGAGGGTGCTAGGCCAGCTACAAGTACTTCCTTCTTCTTCTGTCCCACTGCATTGAGAACCACCTGAGCGACCTCTGCGGCTGTCTGTCCTTCAGCGGTGTTCTTGTCCATAACTGCCAAGGGAAAGCCGAGTAAGCACCAATGCCAGCAGGTAAGCCCACACTTCAGTACCTTTCCTAGGAATGCTCTGTTCTAACTATATGTGGCTGCTTGTATGGTTTTGGTTTTTACACCAGTTGTGTATGATGGGAGCACAGGCAGGTATAATTCATGGTTGGGCCAGAAGTCAGTAGTTGCTGTCTAGAAAGGCTAAATTTTGGGGGCTACTCTTCCTACTCTGCATCCAAAGCTGTCTTTTGATACTTCAGGGATAACCTGTGTCCCCACCAGAGGCCATATGTTGCAAGCACGCTTTGGAGTAACTCAGTGAGATGGAGATGCTTTAGATAAAGGGCACAAAATCATATCTCACCTCCATAGCGAGATCCATCTGCTGTTACAGCATTGAGAGAGAGGTTTGTTTGAATGTATCCAGGGCTTATAACCGTCACATCAATGTCATACTGCTCTACCTCTGCTCGTAGACAATCAAAGAAGGCCTGGGTAGCATGCTTAGAGGCAGCATCTGAAAAACAGGAAAAGGACTATGCACTAAGGAGAAGGAGCAGGGCTGAAGGAAGAGTCACTCCCCTGAATGGGTTTTTCACTGCAAAGCAGCCACTTCTGAGCAAGCACCCAGCAGCTGCTCTCTAACTTCTAGGGTTTTTTGGTTTTGCTGGGGGTTTTGTTTTGGTTTGGGGTTTTTTTGTTGTTGTTTTGGGGTTTTTGTGAATGGCAACAACAGGTAGTGGGAGTGAGAGGCAATTTAGGAAGGCAAAATGTAAATACTCAAGTTGGAAACTGGCTAGGATCTTGAGCTTCATATCACAGCCGTGCCAAAGCACTATGGAGTAAACCCAAGCCGCCTCCAACTCGTGATAAAGGAGACATGAAGCCTGGCTTGGGAAGCATTTGATAAGACAGGCTGGGGGAACGCAATGCCAGTACAGGAGGCAGAGATGACACTCTCTGCTGAACACCCTCCTGGCCTACATGCGCTGAGCATTAACAGACTTGCAGAGCAGGTTCAGAGCTTGGCTGCCCACAAGTCAAAACCTGATCGCAGAAGCAGACAGGAGTAGAGAAGTGTAGCCTAAGGCAGGACTTCCCCCTGTTAAATGGCTGAGTGACTCCTTTTGCTCACTCCCTTTCCACATATACTTGGTCACTACCACCGTGACTGCCATCACCTCAACATGGCTGCAGGACTGATGCCAGCAGCACAGAGCTTAGTGCAGGCTGCATACCCTGTCTGAGGACCTAGGTAAGAGCTGAGCTCCATGCTGCCAGGCCCATGCGGCTCCAGTCACTGTGCAAGTGCTCTGGAAGCAATTCAGAACACAGTTCTCGGTCCAGTCGTACCCACATCATCTGCAAGACCAGATGGCCCAGACGTTCCAGGCTCTCCTTGACTCAGCATCATGCCCTCTTATGCCATCACTGCTGTACTTTTCCATTTTTATGTTTATTTTCAGTGACATACAGATGCTTGTGTGCCAAACACTCTCCTTTTAGTTCCTCCATCTTTTATAAGGCTTTTTTCAGTAATCTCACCAATATTATTTCTTGTCATAACTGATTTAGCCTGGAGAGTTTGCTGGATCAAGATAACTGTTTAGGCTTGTATTTGGGCACTGGTTGTACTGACATTTCATAACGTATTAAAACAAAAAGTTCCTACTTTCTTAGAGGAGATTAACCAGGCAAACAGCAAGGATAAAATACAATAAAATTATGGAATTAACCAGAAAATTTATAGGGACTCTCATGTGTTAAGGTAGGAATATCAAGCTGTTTTCAAGACACTGAAAACATACTCTCCTTTCCCATCCCTTAACAACTTTAGGATAGCGCTAAGATTTTGTATTTGAGAGTGCTTTCCTCAACAGCTGTCAGTGATTTGTGACCACACTAAGAATGATACGCAGCTCTGCCTTCCCTGCATGCAGCCAGCTCTATGGAGAGCTAAATGTGGAAGCAGTAGCCAAGTATTCGTTCAGTCTGGTGCCCCAAATATGTCTTCCCCATCTTCTGTGGAGGTACTTACATGCGGATCTGAAAGGAATGCTTATTTTGCCTTGAACACTGCTGATGGCCACAATGTGGCCTTGTCTCCTCTTGATCATGGAGGGGAGAAGTGCTAGCAAAAGACAGAAAAGACCCATTCAGAATAACAGTCCTGCTGTTGCTGCTGTCAAGAATCAGTGCTTTCAGAACATTCAAAGATGCCTAAGTGAATTACAAGATCCTTGTTCAGTGTAGGGGTTGGGCATGGGATAGTGCTTAGGATGCCTCTAACTGAAGCTGCAGTCTGGCTGGGATGTTTACCTATGAGGAGATTCCTTGTGCCAGCAAGGCTGCACAAAGGCTGTTACAGTTGCTATGATCTCCCACAGGCATGGCCAGCAGGACTTGCTTTTTTCTGCCATCAGTACATCTTTCCATTTCCTGCAGCTGATACCCTCCAGGCTGAACTTTCTGTGTAATCAAAGAAGCTTCCTAGGAAAGCTACAGCTTCACCTAGAACCCATACTGCGTTCCTAGTGTTTTATCAGTGCTGACAGGCTAACCATCTCTCTCTTCGTAAGTTCCTGCCAGACTAGGGTCAGGAGGTGTTTTAAACAAGATGGTATCTCTAATCAGGTACTTCCCATGCAGTCATGTTCAAGCATCTCCTCTAGGCCTGCCCATAAACCAAAACTTTCCTCCCCTCTTATAGTGTACTGTACCAAATACAATTACAAACAGAAGTTAAGCTGTGCTTAGTTAGTTGTGTTGGCCTGCAGAAGGTATCAGCCAAATCCACTGTCCCCCTGTAATCCAGATCACGGGTACCTTTGGTGAGGGCTATAGGACCAAAATAATTTGTTTCCATCACTTTCTTATCCACATCCAGTCCTGTGTCCACAATTGTGCCTCGGAAACTGATGCCTGCGTTGTTGATCAGTATGTCCACATGACCCAAGTACTTCAGGATCTCTTCAGCAGCATTTAGGATGGTTTTAGTGTCCGAGAGGTCAAATACCACAGTGTGAGGTTTGTGTGTCTGCGAATAAACAAAAGTTAGCAAAAGACCAGTTCAGGCTGTGCCGAGTGTGCTCTGTGTTCACACTCGTGATGGGATTTCCATGCTCTGGAAGCACAGAAGCAGGGCCATCCAAACCTTGTGCAATTACAGTGCAGCAGTTCCATTGGTAGGAATACATGACAGAAGCAGGTTGTGTTCTCATCTTTCTCTGCTTCTGTAGCCTGATCCTTATACCAGAGCCTAGGAAAGGGGCAAGTGAGGTCTTCCTCAACTACTAATGTTTCCTATTGTTTTATTAAAGAAAATGCATCTGAAAGTCAAAAACTTAACCCATGTGTCTTCTGCAGAAGCCAGCAACACCTTTCTTAGCCCAGAACTAGACATCAAAAATAAAAGCCAATAGAAGGAAAGTCACTTTTCCAGATTCAGTATATGACATACAGATGCAACGGGTCTGGGTACTTGTGTGCTTTCACTTCCACTACAAGGCAAGGAGTCTTTCAGATGGCTTATTTTTGAAGGGTTTTCACAAGATATGACATGTTAGCTCAGAGTACTCCTATAGCAATATCTATCCCTAACCACAGAGTTGCATTTTTTCCTATTGCTCAACAGAATAACCCACAAGCAATTCTGTAACTTCTGTAATAACATGAACAGAAATCCCAGCCACATGAGACAGCAAGCCTCTCCTTCTCCCACACTTACGTTCTTTCGGTGATTGGTCATGGTAGAAAGCTGCTGCACCAGGTCTTTGAGTTTCTCGCTGTCTCTGCCACAGAGCACCAGCTTGGAGCCAGCTGCATGGAAGGCTTTTGCACATTCTTTGGAGAAAGCAAGGAAGAGAGAAAAGTAAACATTTGAATGACAGAGACAAATAGCAGGTCCACATCATACCCGGTGATAGGCTAAAACTTCTTTTAGCTGGCAAGGGTCTAAAGTGGCTTTATTACTCCTGAGTGATAGGCTGATTTACAGTGAAGTTGCAGCAAGATGCCATTTTCCTGTGACTCTGACAGACATGTGACAGCAGCAAGGCAGCTGGTGTGCTCACAGTTACTGTGCTGGTTATGCAGTGATTGTGCTGTTTACGCATCCTCCCCCATCAGCTAGTCAAATTTGCCTATGCCTCTTAAGAAAGGTATATAGTAAAAAATTAAGAGGGACTACAGTTACCTTGTGTATGTCATCTAATGCAGCAAGGCTTGGTCTTAGGAGTTTCAGTTTTAGTGAACACCTCCAAACGTTTTGGAAGCTTTGGAGCTAATGGCTTCATCAAGGTGATCCTTTTTGTCAGGAAAAGGCCGAAGAAGGGATGCCATGCTATTGTCCTCATCTCAGTGCTACCAGCTGCTGAGGCAATCGCATGTTCTTCTACCCTACCCCTCTGTGATCCAGTGAGACAAATTGCTTATTTGTGCAAGAGGTGACAGTGGATGGTAACGAAGGGTGTTAAAGAACATACAGTAATTAGAGGTGGTCTAGTATATTAATAACAAGGAGTGAGGGGAATAGTATAAGGTCTTGTCAATGAGTCAATAAGGGGGGAAACTTCACTGTACAATGGTGGAAATCTATACACCCAACAACACACAGCGCTTCATCTGCCCAGCCTATCACAGCTGGAAGGTCTCTCCTGAAATAATAGTTTTACCTCTTCTTGATGTTAAATACAAATTCTTTTGCCACTCCCAGCTCTCTGGTTGTGACAGGCAGAGAGGACCATTTCATCTCCTTTGGCCATTCAGTTACTGAACATCCCTATCCTTAAGGACAAACTCACATGCAAAGACAGCATCAACTTAAGCTGTATTTGTTCTATAAATGCACTCATCCTAATGAAAGGCCTTGATAGCAGAGTACCTTGTCTTCTCAACTTCAAGAAGCTTTCAAAGCAATTATAGAAAGCAGAATTAGAGAATGTATCCACTCAAAGAATAAATTTTATTTGGAAAAAAAATACTGTTTTTTTCTTTAGAAAAAAATACTCACTGGTGTTAATATTGCCAAGAGTCTGAATTTAGAATGGATGGATTTGTACCATGAGAGAAAAGGTACCTTAACTTGAGGGTAAGGGGCAGGGAGGTGGAGTGGAAAGTATGGCAGGGTATCTGGAAATATAACAAACATGAATGTAGAACACCGGTTCTGGGAAGTTTTAGAGAAACAATTGGACTTCCTGGATTTTTCAGGATTTAGAGAAAAGAACTCTGACAGCACAAGAAGAGCATAACTTGTTCCTTGCTTTGATGAGCTCCAGTTTATACAGGATGATTAAAATTTTCCTTAACAAATTCTGAGACTTTCTTGCATCATCAAAATTTGCACTGGCTATAGTTATAACTGATATAGCTGTGCAAGCCACGTCTCTCAAAACTCAGAGCAATAGGAACTTTCTGCTCATTACTGCTTTATTCCGATAGGTTCCCCTTCCACAACCCTCTGCTTGTCATGCATTTGGTGCCCTTCTTTCGGTACCTACCTTTTCCCAGGCCAGAGGTAGCCCCTGTGATCACGACCACTGCATCCTGCAAGTAAGCTCGCATCCGCATCCACTGCAGTAGCCGAAAAAGGGCGAAGATCCCCAAGCTGCCAAAAAGCAGTGGGATGATGACTGTGCTTGTAAGATCCATGAGTTTTCCTTTCTGAACAGTCTTCCTAGAGCCACAAGATGAAAGGAAGCAGATCATTTCACCATCAAGAAAATTAGCAGAGGCTTGAAAACTAGGGAAGTCCTTTTTCTTAACCTTGCCTTAGACCACTAATAAACCGAATCCCAAACAGAGGTGTCTTCAACAGATTTCCTCATCCCTTCATTTAGACTTTCAAAAGTTCACATCCATACCCAGTTTTTTAAGCATTTAAATGCTAATCTGAAGATCCCAGCACGATACTTGGCATTGGATCTTGTCAGCTGTTATGTAACAAACTTAGGTTCAGAGATGCTGTTCCCACATTTTGCTCTACATTCACTCTCTTGTACAAAGTGTATTTAGAGTGAAAGCTCGCCCGGGATGGGATATGTCTCTGCATACTTCTGATTGTAATAAAACCTCTTAGATTTCTCTAGAACAGCCAGTATCACAGTATTTACATGCCAGAGACCAGTTACTGTGTATTATCCCAGATGGATATAAGCCAGTCCACCTTCTGGACGCTCAGAGTAAGTTTTCTCTCTGAGCACACTCTTTGCTTAATGCACTGAAATCAGTGCTTCCATCTCCAGTGTCTTTCACCACCCATTAGTAGAGACAAGGTATCTGATTTAAATGAACCACATGTCCAACCTAGCAGGCTAAAGCCTACATTTATGCTCTTTACTTTTATGCCAACATTAATTGTGCAGTTTAACAGCATAAACCTGTGTTCTAATATACTGAAATTAAACCTGTAAATGAAACCCAAGCTAAAGGTATCATAGAGACCTAGCTCATCCTGGAATTGGATTCTGATACTAATGCATAGCCCTAATGTCCTTGCTAAGCTATTGCCTTCAAGGGAGTAGTTTATGTTACAGCTTACTACATGGCCAAAGAGTAAGTGATACTTCTGCTGTAAAAAAGGTCACTAATTTTCCCACTGCATATACCCCCAAGCTTTTGTGCTTGATGTCACAGTAGTTACAATCCCTTCCTGGAACCTAGTATATCTTCCCTGTTGTGCAGATAGAGTTTGAACTCTTGCAGTTTGAACTGCAAGATAGGTCATTACCAGGAAGATACTGGAAAGGTCTAGGCACACAACTCATACACTACTTCAAACAAAAGGACAGCATGAGAAGCAGAAAACAAGAGGTAACTAATAACGCTAAGCCAGAATTCAGTGACATTAAGTAGGACCGAGCTTGTATGGAGCTGAGGGGATGACAGAGGCTCTACATGCCATGCAACAGAGCTAATGTGGAAAATGTCAGGCTCTTCCAGATTTCCATCGGGGGCTTGGACAGAATTCCTCAAGTAGTTGGTCAGTGAACAGACTAGGTTGCTGAAACAGTAATGAACTGTATAAAATGAGTATTTCTGGAGGCATAGCTAGAACACAATAAAATAACACATAAAGATAGCTGAGCTAGCTCTAAATAAGCTTGACAAGGTCTAAAAATAAATCCATTGAGTTAGTACAGAACTCTTCTCAAGGTACTGTGGAGCTTCCCATTCCTGAGCTAACTCATGTATCTACAAAGTACTTCATTGTGTAATATGCTGTGCATAATGCAGCTAGACATCAAGGCCCCGAGCGCCCCTGGGCGTAGGGAGTATGCCCAAAGTGGGAAATCAGAAACCCAAAAGGAAGATTAAACTAATTCCATTGCAACGCAGTGCATGAGCATAGCACCCAGCTGCTCAGACCAGCATCTTACTCCTCCACCTCTTTGTGCTGAGTGCACACAGAGTGTGTAATTTGTACTGATTTACAGAAGAGGACTGGTAGAGCTAATTTAACATAAGAGTGCGTATCAGCCCTAAAACAATTCCTGGGAAAGAGCTGTTTAGACACAAGGCCACTGGCCTTCCTTAGGCTGAGTAAGACGAAGGTTCTCCTTACTGGTTCAAGTTCAGCTAATCATTTAAAGCAGCTGCCCTCTATGTTGTCTTTTTTCATTTTGCTCTCAAAGGTCTCTTGAGATTCAGAAGACAAGATGTGGGCAGGAACAACAGGTGCTGTGCTGACATTGAGCAGTGTGGCTTACAGGACATTTTGGAATCAAAAATCTTTGGCTTCCATTTAGGACCTTTCATTATTTCCAAAGTGGGAGCTGACAGGTGGAGTGGCACTTCCTTTATGAGCACAGGTTGAAGCTGAGGCATTTTAAAAATCTGGCCCTGACCAGCTTTGCTTCTGATTTCAGTAAAATGCAGATCACAGTGAAAAGCAGATGAAAAGGTAAAACTGGGAAGAGAGGGCTTTTCTGACACCTTTTCTAACCAAACCACACTCGGAGATGGGAGGGAGTCCCATGTCTGATTACAGCATGGTTCTTTTACATTCTTTGGCAAAATTAAAGGTTGACTTTGCAAGGACTGAACTCTCTGCCGCAGGGGCTGGTGGAAAAGAGCCCCCAAGGCTACCAACTAAAGGCTAACCATGTTTTGGTCAGGTAGCATCCACTGCTCATCAGTATGAACCAGTTATGCCTGGTTAATTTATTCCTTAATCACATCAATTATTATTCATTTACTTTCTAAACAAAGAAGGTCTGCCTTTAATCCTTTTTCATTTGAAAAATCTTTCCAAGTCTTTTACTGTTTTTCTCTCTCCCCCCCCCCGCCCCCCCTCTCCATGTTATATACAGGAACTGGGAAAATTACCCAATCTCTGCCTGAGGGCTGCAGCAAGCCATGAACCCAGTCAGCAGCAGCAACCCACTTTTGCACCTTCCACACTAGAGTTTGAATCAACTGGTAACCCCCTCTGATATATGGGGAGGGGAAATACAGGATGGGGAAGAGAAAGACTGCATGAAGGAAGAGAGCAAGAGAGAGAAGGACTAGCCGATCAGAGATGTAGATCCTTTTTTTATTAGGGCATACAGTTGCAGTACTGTCTTCCAAGGAAGGTACTCAAATGGCCCCTTAAAAAGAGCCCCAGAACAAAGAAAATCTCAGTTCAGTCACACTTGAGAAAGAGGACAACCTAACGGAACTAAATTATTTTGGAAAGAAGAAAGAATTTATGTAGCACTTTAGACCTACAGCAACAAGTTTTGCTTTGATTTCATAGACTAGCTTCTGTCACAAACACATGAGTCCTTATTTTAGCTTGTCATATTGAATATGCTGAAAAAAATCATTGATAAGTATCAGTGGAACAAGAGAACATGGAAATCAGCTCAAGTCATAGAGCCACACTGCAGTATGTTCAACTATATCCATCTTTCGGAGCCCAGTGCCAGGCTACTGACACAACAGGGTGCCAGTTACATTCTGTTCAGTTTTCAGGGTTGTTTGGTGGAAAGACCAAAGGAAAGAATTGCTGCAACCTGAAGGAGAAGTTATATTCTGTTCAGTATTAGGGTTATTTGCTGCAAAAGCCAGCAGAAAAAACTGCTGCAATCTGAAGGAGAATGAGATAGATCATAGATAAAAAGACTCGATTCACATCAACAAAAATGCTAAGTTGCAAGACACAGGCTGGAAGAAGAAGATCAAAAGCATAAAACCCAACCCAACTAACATAAGATAGATAACACTTTGAAGTAGCTAAAGACATCCCAGGGCAGATAACACCATGTCACATTAAAAACATGGGGAGGGTGGACAACACGTGGATTTCCACACCTAATTTGAGATGAACTGGATATCCTCAGACCTCCTGCCCAAAGTTCCGAGACCCCATTATCACTGTTGTTCAAAAATTTGGCTATTCATGCTGAAAAAAACTGTTATTAATTCTTGACAGATAATGTTTATGACACCAGGTTATCAGCAGGAGAGAAGCCACTGCTCATAGTTGGTTCAAATAAAGTTCTCCATCCCAAAAGGCAGGATTGGAACATGCAGGTCATTAGGGAACAGAAAAAAGAACCCTGATAATGTAAGCAAATACAGGTGACTGGAAACTTTTTGAGAGGCTTACCATATAATAAAATATATCACAGATATGCAGTTTAAAAAAAACCTTTCCCCTTAAAACAAAAACTGGCGTTTATCCCATAAAAGCCAGGATAGTGATTTCCGAAGGAACACGGATCTTGTTAACTAAGATCAAGAGTGCACTAAAGCCAGCAAAGATGAGATCGAATCCTAAAAGAAACTAAAACCATTATAAGTTTCCTTAAACAACACCTATTCTCCTTTAGCTTCAGCCACCTAGAATCACATTGTCCGTTACATGACAAATGGCAGCAACTGGGAGGCTATTTTCAGAAATCAAAAGGTGTCATTTAAAAGGTGGGAGGATAAAAGGGAGGAATTTTTTTTTTTTTTCCTAGGGAAGCCCTTGTCCAGAAGCACAGCAGCTCTAAGCTTGATTAGCTACCGACTTTAGTCTGAAGAAATCACAATATCCTACCTTTGAAAAGAACTCACTTGCCAGTGACTCTGTGAGATGGTGTCTCCCTCTGGTCTTTTAACAGGACAGACCTGACTTAAATTTGGAAGTGGCAGCAGTCCAAGCAAATGCGCTCTGTCCAATGCTAGCACAGCCAAGAACTGCCTCTAAAAACAAACCTCAGGAATATGGTCTGTGACCTTTTGGGGGGGGGTAATTTAACCCCTAGACTGAAAAGATAGAAGTGAATTCAATATGAACCAAAACTTACAATAACCCTCTGATTAGTACTAAACAAAAATTTCTGGTGTTGAATCCAGAACATCTATAAAGACCAATACTAGGCTTTCCACACTCCAGATGGAAAAAAAGGCAACTTGTGAATCAGCTGCAATTCTCTATTACTATAATTAGTTCTGGGGTGTACGCTGATGTTATAGTAAATGGGTATCATGCTAATTAAAAGAAAACAGACTTTTAATTCTTCCCTTAGGATTCTTGAGAACTTTGAGCACAACTGAACAGACAGATGAGTTTCTCATCATACTCTGCATCAAAACCCAGTATTTACTGGGGTAGTGGGCATTCCCTCTAGCAGGCCAAATTCACTCTTATAAGCCATGTTTTACAGGGAGAAAAGTGAGCATTACTTGCATTTTATATCAGCTAAACAGTTTTACTGAGCCAACTGCTTTGGAAAGAAACTGAAATCAAACTTATAAACATCTAAGCCAGAAAAAAAAAAAGTCATATAGCATTGTTTGTTAAATCAGTGATTTAATATAAGCCAATGGGAAATTTGCTGACAATTTCTCTGATGCACAAGATCCCCATAAATGGCAAGTTGAACTTCAAAAAACTCATTCAAAACCCAATAAGAAAAAACAGTGATTACACCAATACAAACAATTGAATTACTGAAATGCCAGTGGGCACTTACATGCTTACATAATCAGCTTTCATTCCAAACTTTATAAGCAGAAAATAATGTACAAAACACACTGAGGTCATCGGAAACCAGTAAAATTCCTAAGAAGGAATGCAGGAACTGGACAGAGCTCCTCACTACAACACAACCATTTCAAACAGAAAACGGAGAAGGGGTTCAGGAGAAGGAATACAATAACCCAGCTGGAATTCTCAAAAGAAATTACAGCAACTGGAGTGATCGAGAGTGCCACGGAATGGCAGCTGGTAGGTCTCGTTTTAAGTAGCTGGCAACAACGAACAAGTGTTCGAGGTTTGCTGAGGGGTGGATACGTACCAGTTGTAGTATTTTGATTTTACTTTTTCTAGTGCAGTTTGAACAAGCTCACATCTACTTGAAGCAACGCCTAGGAAAACCACCTATCGCATTTTAGTAGTCATTCACTGAAGTCCTGCTTATGTTTTTACATAATTGTTATGCAAAACAACCACCTTGCCCCATGGTACAGGAAGAGGGGAAAAAATATTTCCAGCACCCAAAAAAGGGACTCGACTTGAGAAATCATCTTCTCATAAATCATCCTGACATTTTTATTCAGTTACAAGCTTCATTTCCAACCCTCCCACTCGAAAATCCCCTGTTGGTGTTTGGGACACAAACAAAGGTAAATCAAAGTGGCGCAATTAGAAAACTAAAACATTTGCTGTGCCAGAGAAAGCGTTTTGCAGACATTTACCAAATCAAGAATCGCCTAAAACCCAGTGAGAAAATGAAGAGTTGGCTTAGTGTCTCTCCCCGCCCTGATTTATAGATAAATAGGTATCTAATAGCCGGAGGAGTGATGAACTAAGTACGTGAGAGCCCCGGGTTTCCCTGCCCACAGACCAGGGCCCCGTTCACCCAGCCACACTTCCATGTCTCCCGGAGGACCACAGGGGCAGGCCCCGGGGGCACCGCAGGGGCACGGCGGGATTTCAGCAGTTCCGCTCGCTCGATGCTGAGCGGGGACCCGCCGGCAGAAAGAGGCTGCCTCCCCGCCGGAAAGGGACCGCGGCGGCCGGGGCTGAAGGGAGGGAGAGGCCGGTGGGAGACGCCGGGCCCTACCTGGCCGCCGCCATCACCATGGCCACCGCCGGAAGTGGGGGAGGCGTGCGCATGCGCTTGAGGCGTCGCAGGGGAAAAGGCGGGCTTTCCGCCGGGGCCTCCAATGACAGCTCCTCTAACCGGAGAACCGGAAGTCGCTTCTGGAAAGCGGCTTGCTCTCGCCGGTCCGTCCGCGGGTGCCGCCCGGGCGGAGAGCGGAGCTCCAGGCCCGGGGTTCCGGCCCCATCCCCGAATGGCGGGTCTGCGGCCTCCCCCCTCCCTCACCACCTCGCAGCGCTGAGGCCGAGGCTTTTCCACCGTGAACCTGGGACTCCAGCCCCTTCCTATGGGTATTGCTTATCCCGTGTCTCCTTCCAGGGTCGCCTCCGGCTGAGCTGCTCAGTGGGGTTTGCTGAAGGGGGGCAGGGAGGGCCGGGAGGGGGTAGAGGGGGAAGAAAGGGGTACGGGGGTGCAGCTCGGCTTCACCAGACACCTGCGGTTGAGGCTAATGTTTACCGTCGAATTCAAGACACGGAAATTTGGCTGTTCCTATGCGGCTGAGCTGGGCGGGTTGTGTCTGTGGGTTGTTTTAGGGGAGCCTTCTGTAATTACCAATTTGACCCCCAAGCAGGGTCTCTGATGAGCTTGGAAGACTTCCTATTTGCAGTGGTCATTATTTTATGTGCACACTGCTGATGACACTGACCTAAGTTCTGTTCTCTTCTTCGATGTCCCCGCGTTGAAGATGGACAAACCGCGTGCGACAGGACTGTCTGCAATGCGTGACTATGAGGAGCAGTGGGTGAATTCCTGTAGAAGGAGAAAAAGAGGCATTTCTGCAGAATCCCTTTCAAAGCCGTGATCAGGGGAAATCTGATTTCTCCGTTTTTAAACGAGCTCTATACAGCGACACAGACCGCAGCAGCGGTAGGGAAGCATTTCGGTTTGTCAGTGATGAAATGGGGCCTGAATGCGCTACAGGTTCTGTGGCTTTAAATCTCCTAGTTGAGGTAATGGCACTGATAAAGGGCAATAGAGCGTTGCCAGGTTATAGCACAACTCTGACCAGGCCTTTGGAAACCAAAGGCCCCAGGTGATCCCAAAAGCCCAAAGTCCCAATGGACTCAGCGGTGTAAGAAGCTTTTTTTGCCGAGGAAGGAAAGGGTGCACAGCTTCATCCCAGCACAGGGAGGTTTTCCACCTATTTGTTACGGTGTGTGTGAGCAGAAGATAAATTTATAGATGCAGTTGGAAATACTTTAGTGTTATCCAGAGACAAAGGCAGTTAATCCGAGATGTCTTTCCCTGTGAACAGCAGCAAAATAAAGGATAGCTTTTTATGGCAGCTGTTTGAAGACAGTTTTATCATAAGTTTTTATGACAGCAGTGTTCTGCTTCTCTCTTCTATTAAGGAAAATACAGTGAAGCTGGGAATTCATTTCAGTAAGCTTGCCGTTAGTAAGTGATTGGTATTTCAGGAAAAAAGAGAAAAGAATTCAAGATCTTCCTAAAAAAACATATTCTGAAAGGTCTGATTGTAATGCACGTTTATGGCTGCAGGACCAATGCAAAATGGAAGGAAAGAATCGATAAGTTTATTTACACAAATGACATTGAAAAACAAAAAAAACCAAAGAAGGTAATTTATGGCAAGGCAATCTTACTGGAAGCTGTCATCAGTTCAGTCCTCTGAAAATCAGAGCTGGAAAAAGCCATTTCAGACCATCTTTCCCACTAAAGTGGGGCAGGATGAGCTGTAGCCTAATGCATTCTCCTTCTTCAACAGCAGTTTCCTGAGAGCTCCGTCCAGGCTCCTGCGGTCATTTACCTGCTATCTCCTAGCCTTTTTGTTTTAACAGGGAAGAGTCTGTCACCAGACTGGCAGGTGCCAGCAAAGTTGATTGAAACCAAGTGCCCCGCAGTGACTGTATGACTAGTGAGTCATATAGCAAAGGGTTAGGCTGGACTTGCAATTAGAGAAATAAATTCATTGAACTAAGGCTTGACTTTGTTGCTTTGATTGGGATTCTAATTTCTTAGGTTAACCTAGTGTAATTAGCAACAAATTCACCTTTGATTTAAAGCTGCTGATTCACACATTGCAGGTTGGATGACAGTTTGTTCTTTGTTCTCAGAAATATTAGAGGGGAATGTCTCCTGAATCTAGGACTTTAGTTTTGGAGACCATACAGGCCCGACTGGTAAACATTGGTATAGTAAAACCTACGCCTGTTGTTTTTATTAGCACTCAGTGTCTCCTCTTTTCTTTCTCACTGTGTCAGGCCAGAACTGCAAGGGGCTGGAATCCTTTTAGCATTTTAAGACTTCCTTGACAAACATCCTGCTGTTCTGTTGCTGCCCTCCTGAAGTTCCAGAGTTCGTTTTTGAGGGGAGAAAAAAAATCTTCAAACTCAAGGAACTATTTGCACTTATGTTGGGTAACATCTGCTTTACTGCAAGCATCACTGAATGCAGATCTACAGCCTTTTAACCCTATTCTCTAGGGCAACAATTTTGTGCTCTAGTTCTTCCAGGCTCTCATTTGTCACCTTTTTTCAAGGAGTATAAGATGTAGCTTCTCTCTTAAGAAAAGCTTTGGTTGCTTACTCTACACGCAAAGATATGTGCAGAAATCCCCACAGGGTAACAAAAACTTTCCCCGGGGAAAACATCCTTGAACTAGTTTAACTGAAAGCTCCCAATTTCACAGTGCCTTTGGCTGGAAAATGTAAATGTTCAAAGGGCTGTGGCATGATTAAAGATTTTCTTGTCTCAGCCTCTGATGCAAGAGTGCAGACTCTCCTCCTCCCCTCCCTGCTCGCATAAATTGGGTTTATAGGAGTGATTGAAAACAGACTAGGGTGTTGGAGGAAGAAACAGAGACCTATCGTGGAGAACAGAGGAAGAAGGGCTTCTTGGAGCTTTTCCATTCTTTGCCCCTGCAGCTCTGTGCAGATCAGTGTCATTTCCAGGCAGTGGACCCGAGAAGATGGTCTTGATTTTTGCGCCAGTTGTAGTTCTGGTTTGGAACTGGGCTCTGACTCAAGGACATCAAGCTCCTTTTGGAGAACTCTTGCTGGACACCTGGTCACTACTTCTCTCAGCTCTTCTCTCTGGGAGGATTTTGCTCTAGGTTCAGTTTGCTGCACTCACAGGTTTTTGCACCACCTGAGTCTGTTTTTTTAAGTTAGTTTCTGTGAGGTTCGTTCCAGTTGTTTATAATGACTGTCTTTTCCAGACCCTGCACTGCAGCATTTCCAAGCTCAGTATGAAAACAGTGTAGACTCAGTGAGACTGCATTTCTGATGTATCATCGTGCTGCAAATCCCTGATCTTTGCAGCTAACCCAAAAGCTGGGGAAGAGGGAGCAATATCCTCTCCTCCTGCAGCTAAAGATCCTCAAACAAACACCACAACCATTTTAACCGAGTTGAACGCCTCCAGGGCAGATAGTGACGTTTTGTCACACACAGAAATAGGGACATGGCAAAGCTGAGGTACCATTTCCTTTGCTTTAGTTGCTGAGTGGACAGCTCGGGGCAGGTGTATAGAAATACCTCCTACCTGCAGCTTCTCCGACCTCAGGATATCCAACCCCGTCTTTCCCTGCTGCCTTCCCTCATTGTTTTAGAATGGTAAAAGCAGGTGAGGCCTGAGGGCTGGGGCCCCCGAGAGCTGTAAGGCAGCAGGCATATATGCAGAGAAGTGTCTAGCTTATCCCTCTTCTGCTTTTTGGTGGGTTAGGAAAGAGTTAAATGACAACAGAGGGAGAGGCTTTGCTATTGTTCAGGCATCCCTGGGTCCAGGGTGGCTGATCTCTATTCCCGGATCTGCCTCTGGCTTCCTGCATGACCTTGGACCAGTCACTTACCTTCTCTTTTCCTTAGCTCCCAGATTATAACAGGGAAATCATTCTCTTCCTGTGGTGCCTCGTTCCCTGCGGGTTTCAGGGTGGCTGAGATTCCCTGGTGGGCGATGATGGGAGGAAGAGAACACGTTTCCACTGGAGAAATATTTACACAGAGGGTGGCAATTTTTGGACGTGTTCTTGTTCACTCAGATACAGCGCGGGCTGTGCATATGGTGATATTTGGTTTTTTTAGTAGGCAAACCTGTGGTGAAAGTCAGATTCCATTTGTCGTTGATGCAGCTGCCCGAGAGCAATGCCAGCTGCAGTGATCCTTTTCTTCACTAGGTGGTGCTTTTGATCAAAGATTTGAATAACGGCAGTTCCTTTCTGCACAGAATTTCCTAATTTTTCTTCCCCAGTTTCCATTCCTTCCCCTCTTCTTTCTGTGCTTCAGCACTACGGGGGACACTCAATAATGCTGGATATTGAGCAAGGCTAATCTGGTGGTAGTACAGGCTCCAAGCCACCCGCACCCACCAGCCAGCTTGTCTTTTGGGCTTGGGTTTTTGAAGCGTGTATCAGTGCTGCTGGGCTGTGGCAGAGAATTGAATTCTTTCCGTGTTTTCTATTCCCATAAGGAAAAGGCTTCAAAGAGCAGGTCCCCTCCCCCTCTCCGCTGGTGAAGGGCATTTAGGGAAGCTGGGAAAAAAAATCCAGCTCTGACAGATGCATTTATTTAACAAACCACTGCCTTTCCTACCTTAGCAGAAGATTGGTTGTTGGGGTTTTTTTTAAAAAAAAGGGAATTGCTGCTTTTATATCCGTCTTTGTATTCAGGAGATGGTTACCTAGCCAAGGTCATTGCTGCTGCATGCCAGAATCCAGCAGAGAGCCAGCCTCCTCTTCCTTGAACGAGCACTGATCTCGGTAAGGCTTCCCCAGGTAAAGAACGGGAACAGGCTTGAATCTGCCCGTGCAAGGTCCCAAGCCGCTGCTGGGTGGAAAAAGCCACAAGGACAGCCTTCCCTTTTATAAAGGCAGCAGAGGAGATGAATGAAATTGTAATCAAACATTTCCTGTGCAGACACGCACAGGGATCGGGTTATGAGCTCGTACAGCACGAGGCACAGCGGGGCGTGCGGCGGTGTGCTGTCATCAGCCGCGACAGCCTGTGCAGGGCAAATGGGGCTGCCTGCCCCCAGCACCCCAACCGGGCACACACACGGACGATAACCGTCCCGCGCCGGGCCCCTTCCGAGTCTGAGCCGGGGCTCTCGCCCGTGCCTTCGTGCCAGGCTGCCTCGCGCGCCGCATCCGGACGCTCCCGTCGGGGAAGCTGCGAAGTTACGTCACGTACAGCTCCCTCCCCGTGGAATTTTACAAACGTTAATGAATGGGGCTGGATTGCTGCTATGACGCCAATCAGCCGTGCACAGATTTGTAGTCTGAGGCCAAGGGAGATAATGCTTCTGCCTCTGGCACTGCACCAGTGACAGCAATTTCACCTGTGTGCTGACAAGCCCGCCAGGCTGGTGCCCGCAGCAGCCCTGTCCTCACGTGCTGGGTGTTACGCTTACGGCAGTGACGTCCCCACAGCGGGGACACGAGCTGTGCTAAACTGCACTGTGACACTAAACTCCTCTCGGGACTGGGAGCTGACAGTGATTTCTTCGTCATTCCCCTGTTGTCATCTTCCCACTGCACATATATTTGTTCGTCGTCAGTAAGATATTGCTGATGACTAAACCCTGGGTCTGCATCACAGAGAAACTGGTTGAAGGAGCAGCCCAGAACTGCAGGGTTCAAACTCGTAAGAAGATTGAGAAGTGGGGACAGTGCATTTCCTCACGTCTATTAGATCTGGAGAGCAAGCCACTGTCCCAGTCCCTCCTGGCTGAGAGAGAATTGCATCACTGGTGCGTGCAGATTTTTTTTTTTTCCTGAAATGTGTTTGTTTTATTGTTTTCCTCCGATGGAATTTGCCAGCATGTCCCAAATTATGTGGTTCTGAAATTTAAAAGCAACATACCTGTGTGGGGGAGAGAATGAGTGGTTTTCACTTTGCAATCTGGCTCTTCCCTCCCTCCTCCCTTTTCCCCACATCTCCATGTGTTATGGAGCCAGCTGCTCCCGGAATAGTTTGGGAATGAAATGTCACCGTTTGAAACTGGTGAGTCACACTTTTTGAAAGGGGAGGGGGAGCGGAGGGGAGAATATGAAATCTTGCGGTGTGGCAGAGCGTCTCCTGGTGAGTACAGAGAGATTTTTAAAACCACAGACTCCCTGATGATGGAATTGAGGGGCTTTGAATAAAGGCTGCTGGGTGTGTCCATGTCGCTTTTTGCAGGAGGATCTCAAAACCCTCTGCAAACTTTAATTGTCTTCCTTAACATGCCCGCTGCAGCTGGATCCTAGTGCCTCCTCCAGCAGGACTAGGTTGTATCTGTCTGACAACACACCTACAGTGACTCTCTTAATTAAGTCTCCCTGCACTGCTGTGAGGTATGTAATTACAGTGAGACCTGACTTAAGCAACCACTCGAGGGACTAACAAAAAAAATTCTTTACCAGAGCAGGGAGGAACAGAATTTTACTGAATACATTTTTGGGGAAGTTTGTTAAACAAAGGGGGTTAATTATTCTGGTTTCTTCTCAGTGTATCCCAATATTAGGATGATGCCTTTAATATATTGTGTGTTAACATAATCAGGATTTTTTTTCTTTTTAAAAGGATACTTGAGATCTTTTGTCTTTTAACAGAGATCGCTATAAAAAAAGTGTCAATTAGTGCAAATGGTGGCAATGGTCTTGCGAAATAAACTATTGTTTATCAGAAGCTGAGTAGTTGTCCCTCCCTGCCCAACCCCTGTCCGGTGGTAAAAATATTTAGTCGAAGGGCAACATTCTGGATTCCTGCTCCAGGGTATTATAACCACCCATTTTCACGACTCTACATAGCAGCTCTGCCTAGTAGGTACTAGGAATCGCGTCTCTTGAACTAAAGTACCACAGTAGTTGTGATACTGATGGCTTCTCCCAGAGAGCTCCGGCAGCTCCAGGCGGACTGATTTTCGATGTCGCTGCCCCAGCCGCTGTCAGAGGTCTCTGTCCAGTACTCGAGGTGGCGGGCCGGACTGTGCGTCACCATTCTCAGCCCAGCTTATTAATATACACTGCCAGCTATTTCAGGTGGCATTACTACTCCAGGCGCTGAACTGTGATGGCCACGGAGAAGATATGCCACCCATTTTGCAGCTTCTGCTTCAACAGTAATGATCTCCAGCTGAAGGACAGGAAGAAGCTGGAAATAGTAATATCATAAATAGTCCCAGTATGGGCTGGCAGCCCTCCCCTCGAGTCCCACCTTCAGTGGCATTTCAAATACATGCTGTGAGTACAACTCCCAAATTGCAAGCCAAGCTATGCGGCTAACTTGGTGGTGATTTTGCAAGCATAAACCCTAGGGGGGGTTGATGCCATCTCTGTCTATTATATTTGGAAGACTGAGCTAGTAGCAAGATTTTATGAAGTGTGCTTTTATATCTCAAATTTTAGACAGTGTTTACTAGAAACCCACATATTCTGTCGTCACAGGATTTGACAAAAATAATCTCTGGCTGCAGAAATTTGCTGCAGAGTCTAAGATTTTGTTTAAGACAAAATAAAACAAACCCTGTAGTTCACGGCCTCACAGACAACCTTGAGAAGTCAAATCTGGGTGCCATTCCACATGCCTTTTCCTCAGCAGCAAAGCCTGCCTATTTGCCCCACTCTCTTCTCTTTTTTTTTCCCCCTTTTTTCTTAACTCAGACTTTCGGTGATTTGGCTTACACTGCAGGTCTGTAAAGAGTTGAACCAGCAACACTGCAGGAGCTGTAAGTCGCAGCAGCGACGCAGGAGCGAGCCAAGGAACCAGGTAAGAAAAGGGTACCCCCACAGGTCCCTGCTGCGCTATCAAGTTTGAACTTTCAGATATTCCAAATCAGTAACTCTAAGAGATGTGAATGCCAGTGGACCGTCAGTTCTGAAGCATAATAACAGTATTTTAGCTCTTGATACTGTCTTCTTAGCCTCTGTTTCTTCTAGGATAGGTGTCTACCTGGCACGTTTACCTCCCCAGATCCCTAATGGGGATTCCCTTTAGCTTGCAGTTTCCTGCAGATAACTCCCAAGATAATGCTGGGCATGATCAGTACAAATACTCCCTATTGACAAGCAGCTTGTTTCTTAGAATGAGGTTAGTGTCATTTCAATTTGAGTAACAAAAGATTAATTTACTGAGTATACAACTCATTGAAGTACTGAATTCAGTAACCATTTGAAATTTCAAAGATAGGTGATGATTTCTTTAAAACTTAATGGATTTTTGCCCAACTCAAAGGATTTTGCCTCATCAGCTACAGTGGGATTTCCCAGGGTGCCCGAGACCACACATCCGCAGCCTCTCAGACCTTGGCAAAACTGATACATAATGTGTGGAAGTCTTCCTAACATGAACAAGCANNNCCGCCCCCCCCCCCCCCCCCCCCCCCCCCCCCCCCCCCCCTGGGGAGAAGAAAGGACAACCAAAATGACGTTGGACATTCATTAGCGAAGCATTGTCAGAACACAATAGAAGAACAGACAAAAGCCAGTCCAGATTCTGTGGTATTTCCTAAAGGGCTCCCTCTGGCACATGGCTGTTCCCTGCCAATCCTTTTGTATTGTTTTTGATAATGAATAGAAGCTGAACAGATGATTGTTGCATTGTCCACTAAGTGATTCATTTACATTAAATAGTGCTCCAAAAGTAGGCTTTGAGTGGACTTTTTTAGTCACTTCAGTTATTTATTTGTACAGTTTAATTACTGTCTTTTAACTCTCCACTGTACATAATTATTTCCTGATTGCTTCAGCTAAATTACAGGGGGTGTAACTCCTCTGAAGTCAGTGGTCCAACAAGCCCTAACATAAGAAGCAGCATCTCTGCATTTTCAAAGGTGCTTAATTTTGAATGGCCACCTCTAGAAAACTGCTTCTGATTTGGGAAGGTACTGAGGCTTTTAAGCATCTGCAGGTCCCTAGTGTCCTTGGTCCCCATCTCTGAAAATTGGGCTATGAAGCACAAACTTTGCTGCGTTAAGCCATCACAGTTCCATTGATTTCCTCATTAATTTCTCAACTCCTGCTGCATGTCTGCACCAAGTTTCTTCATTAACTCAGGGCTTCCATTACAATTTCTGGCTCTTCTTACAGAGGTCAAAAGTTTTGTTTTGTTTTGTTTCAGTTTGTTTTTCAGGGTGTGACAGATGTTACATGCTTGAGGGCATATTGACAGTACTGCAGTTAGAAGAATTTCAGTGTAAGAAGCTATTTAGACCCAAATCCACATCCAGAACTGCAGGTCCACTAATTTGGATGTACTAATGGGTGGGAGAGAATGACACATACTGAAGGGCTTTTTGATGATTGAAGAATCTAAGGAAATTCACACTTTAGGGCTTTCCATTTCCGTTTCCATCTTTCCATCTTGTCTGAGAAGTTGCATGACTTTGCATTTCTTGAATAGCTGTAGTTACATCTCAAAAGCCCTGGTTTCCTCGTTGTTTTCCGTTAACCGTTCGATGTACCACAAAGAGAGGTTCAGTGTGGGCTTTTGGTTCTGCCTGTGTGAAAAAGTAGAGTCCAGGGGAAGGCAGCAAAATAGTGATGCAGAGAAGGGAAGGGAACAGTCCTAATAGTGTTGAGTTGTTCATGTAAGATGGCCTAGGTTTAAATCTTGCAGGGCAGAGCAAACCAGCCTTTGCAGTTGTTTCTGACATTTTCTCAGTCCCTTCTCCATCTACTTAGGAAAACTGAAATCACCAGTCCTGTGCCTAGATAGAAGAGAAAGAAGTTTGTTTTCAAGAGTTTATATGCCTGTACCTGCCAAGATGAGGCAGGGAAGAGATTGACTTTTTGCAACCAGTCTCCTATCAACTCATAAGCCAAATGAACAGGGAGGACAAGTACGCTCCAGTACCACTGTAGCCTTTCAGCTGTGAAAGACATTGCACTACAGCTCTTTGCCATTCTCTACTGCTCTAGCCACGGAACCTGGGCAGAAGCTGCTGCATGGCTACCTCAGGTTTAGCCTTCTGTGTGCGTTACATTTCTGTTATCCTGTTTCAGAAACTGCCTTTGCCTGGTCTGTGATTAAAGCAAACTATCCATCCCTGATGATCTCCCTCAGCTTTAGCCCTCTTTTGGGTTATATGGCATCTTCACAAACCCAGATAGAACTCAGCAGACACACAAATAAAACCAGCCCTCCCTCTGCATAAAACCACGAAGTATGGCTAGGGTTTTCCCCACTGCCTTCCACTTTAACCCTCCCGCATTGCTCTCCTTGTATTCTTGTTCTCCCAGGAGCCCACATTACTCTGTGTTTAGTGGCAGGCGATGAAATCAAACCGTGCATTAGCAGCTCCATAATAGCTTTCTCAGTGGAACCCAGCTTCCTTCATTAATCCAGAAAATGAGAGTTGTTTTCGTACATTTGAGAAGCTAATTATTTAAGTGCTGGGAATTAAGGCTCATCAGATACTGGAGACTGATTTTGGTTTTGCTTCCCAGGGGATGGAACGAAATGGAGTAAGCTGGTTTTGCACAGGTGTGCAGTATGGTAACTCACCAGTACTTGGAGCAGGGAACAAAAGTGTGCAGATCCTTGTCTACCTTAAGCAAAAAAGCCCCTCTCTTTGTACATCCCTTTTCTTCCAGATATCATCTGATGATTCTTTCCATTCAAATAGATTTATTAAGTCACCACTGATGAAATAAATCTATAGCTTTATTTTCTTCTGCCATGGAAAGATGTACCCCACTTGTGGTTGACCTAGCCTCAATATTTTGCAATAAAACACTAATGCTTTGTCTCAGGTGGGTTTTTAGAGAGGGAAACCAGCTCCCATCAGTTGTCCTTCTATAATCAGCTGTCCCTCAGCCTTACCTTTAATCACCATAGTCAGAGAGGTGTTTAGATAGAACAGCTGCTACCTAACAAGGGACCTTCCAGTGGCTTGGGAAACAGAAGATTAAATGGGTGAAAACCCCCTTTGTTGGTGGGAAACCACAGATGAGGACAGATCTGTTGTTCTAAACAAAGTTTTTACAACAGAATGACTTTCAACAGTAGATGGGTGCTTTTGACATTCTTCCCAGAAAATGACAGAGAATCTGTTGATGCTATTGCCAATAACTATATGCTAAAGAATGGGGATTTGGTTCCGATAGTGTCACTGGACAGATCCAGTCTTCATTACAAGCAGCTTGCCAAGAACAATTTTTTCATTTTTATTGTGATAGCCAATGTCCTGTGTTGTCTTCAGAGACTAAGGGAGTGAACTTTTCTGTGCGTTCAGTTGAAGCCAGATGTTAAAGTATTGTCTGGATGTAATTGACTTGACAAATACCAGGAGTGACATTTTAGCTCCATTTAAATCAGTGGCAAAATTCCTGTTGAGTTCAGCTGGGGCCAAGATCTCAGCCTATGACAGTGCTGATGGGAAATCTAACAAATAATCTTCAGAAAAATAAGTGCAGGCATTCAGTTTTTCTAGGACTCTTTTCAACTTATGGGACATGAATCCTTGGAATTCTGTGCACTACTTTGAAGAAGTCTGCAAAAGATCAGAAAGACAAGGAAGCTTATTGTCAGTAGATTTAAATGAGCTATACAGTGGTCCACAGTTCCAAGGGAAAACTTCAGGAGTTGATTATAAAGTTCTAAGTCAGCTCGATCCGTTGAAATCCACCTATCTTTGCACTCCTTGGACTAACAAGCATCCTTCTGGCAGGAAGGTTCTGTGCAGCTGAACTAACCCTTTGTCACTGAGTATCGTGGATTCGAGAAGCTGCTCTGTCCCCTGTACTAGGACTGAGCCATGTGGAAACCTCTGATCTGGCACCTATCGGGTGCTCTTACCAATGGATTGGGCTGAAAACAAAAACTTTTAGAGAAGCTGGTGTAGCTGGCATTATACAACCAATTCAGTTTTGTAGCAAGGTCAGTACTTTGTCCTCAAGATAAATGAGCGGGTACACAGTGTTCTCCCTACAGAGATGTCTGAAGTATCTCAGATGAACTTTATTGGCAACTAAAGGCAATCAGCTTCAGGCAGAATCGTGCAACAGATTCTACCTATATCTCCAGAGCTTTAAGCCCAGCAGTCAGACATATAACCTGATGTGCCTTAAAGGCTTTGGATTAAGTAATGGTAGTACTACTTGGATGGAAGTTCATAATGCTTAGGTGAAAAAAGGCTTGAGCTAGGAAATAAAAATCACTAAAGATTTAAAAATAGAGTAATTTTAAAATTTTAAAAGTGTTCTGTTTAGGATTTCGAAAATTTTTCTGTGTGGGTTTCGGTAAGCAGAGTTGTTTTGTAAGCTCTTTCCTGTTAGATTGTGGGAGAATTTGTCTTTTTTAGAGTGCCTGAAAAGCAGGAGAGGCACTGAGGAATCTTCATGTGGCTCCTGAATAGCCCCCTTCAAATCCACTTTTGGAGCCAGGGTCTTCAGCCTCTTGTAAGATCAAACTTAGGACAGCTTCACTTGTAATCCAAGTTTATGGGAGGAATCCTAGCTAAATCCTTAATGTTGCTTATACATCTGATCGAAGGAAAAGGTTCATGTTTACCTGAGAACTCTATTGGACATTTTAACACGTATTATGTGGAAAAGCATGCCCAAGTGATAAAGTAACAATTGATTCATGGCTATCCAGCAGAGTCTAGAAGTGCCACCTTGGGATGACATGGATCGAAGATACAGTTACTTTGCTTTTCCGTGTGAAGAATGCTGCTTCTTCCCAGCTGAGCTATCATGTAACATAGATGACTCTCTGGAGGAAGAGTTTGCTGCACATTTGCACTATATTTTAGCTACTATCAACATTTATATTCCATTGGCATTTGAGGGTAAGCACTAATTAGCATAATCATCAATGCTTTAAAATTAAAAATTCCTCCAAGAGACACAGGAGGGATTGAAACTGTTTCCTTCCCCCAGAGGCAAATCCTTTCCCAAGCTATCTGCTGCACCAAAAGGTTTTATTCTAGAAACATTCCCAAGCTATGCCCAAGAGTAAATTAAACTACAGCAAACTTGTAAACTCTCGAGTGTGTGTGTGTGTAGCAAAGAGGCCCTGATTTGACAATTACTAGGTGACAAAATGTTGTCACTATTTTTCGCTCCTATTTTGTTTTGACTGCTGTTCTGTGCTGCTGTGTCACCTTTACTGTGTGGGCTGGAACAATCAAGAAGTGTTTGTAGAGTCTGAAGTTTTTCTACTACACAGGAAAGATTCTGGTGTCTTCACAAGCTAGAAAGCAAAGGGTTTAATGACATTGCCCTCTTCTAGAGCTTGCCTCAAGCTCCCCAAGTCAGGAGCTGACCTGAAAAAAATCTCAAGAGCCATTCTTTTCTACACTATTTTAGAGTGGATTTTTACTCTGGTTCCAAAATGATTCATTGACAACAAGAACCTCAGACTGGATTTCTGGCTTAAAGA
Organism: Aviceda cuculoides; assembly: GCA_035590195.1. Taxonomy (NCBI): domain Eukaryota; kingdom Metazoa; phylum Chordata; class Aves; order Accipitriformes; family Accipitridae; genus Aviceda; species Aviceda cuculoides. The sequence goes on from JAVJGG010000061.1 coordinate 16,499,018, forward strand.
GACTCCTCTTTATGGAGAGTAAGGTGCCAGCAAAACCTTGGGGGAACTTCAAGTTTGAAAGGTAACATCCATACCTTGGAAATGTCCCCTAAGAGTTGATCTTTAAATTTCTCCATTCCTGCCTTTGAGAGGTGACAGTGGGTCTTGGCTCCCGTTGATAGCAGGTGTGGTCAAAGATGGGTGTCCTGCCTGTGGATTTGTTGTGTCTCAAAGAATCCTTCTCACAGCCTCAGCAGGTCTTCAAGTGGTGGGCCATGAAACCTCAGGGAGCAGGAATAGTTAAATGTTGTAATTGTTCTTGAACTGGCCAGAGAGAAAAATAGTGGTTTTCCAAAGGAAATATTTCTTTCAGGGGGAAACACTAACAAACGCAGGTGTTTCTTAAAAGAAAACAATTGTGTTTACAAACTCACAATTCTTGTTATTTCTGCATAAGACAAACACCACCACACCCTACACTGAGTAAAGATGGGGACTCTGCAAGAAAGAGTGGCACAGAAATCTCCATGAAAATTTCAGAATCTGCAGGGCACTGAACATATGTATTGTCTTCTTGGTATCCTCTTTTTTCAGAGAGATGGACTTAAACTTCATTGGCAGAAATTCTATCTTTTATCTTTATCTCTTGTTTTGATGTGGTAGCCATGGAGAAAAGCCCAAGATTAGTAACAGTAGGTTGTCGCAGAATAAGAATAACTCTACTTGGATTTAGACTGTAGTAATACCGGGGGTTTTGTTTAACTGGAAGTACTTGCATAGAATAAATACTAGGTGCTGTTAGGACATTAATCACCCATCCCATTCACTTCCATCCACTTTGAACTAAATACTGGTAATCTTCTGTCTTTTCTGAGGGATGTTTAGGTGGCTTCCACAGGGTAGGGGTAGTAGGCTCTCTGCCTACTACGTTTGGAAACAATGGTTAGTTCTCTTGAAGGTCAATGCGTTTATGCTTTTGCCCTACTACAGACATCAGGGCACCCGGACACTTGGAACTTGGTTCTGTTTGGCTAATAATGAATGACATGGGCCATATTCTGAAGCTGAGAAGCCTCAGGCACTACAAGAAAGCCAAATTTAAAAATACTACTTTAATGGCAGTGTCTAGTATTGAGTTTGAGATTCCCTCTGGAAGCCCACAGTGAGAAACTTCAGAGAAAGGAAGAGGGTGGTGAATCTTTTCTCCGAGAACCTAGGAAGAGACCGAATGCCTTCTCCAGTGGCATGGGCTAAGAAAACAGGACAATGGTAGGAACAAAGACACCACACCTTGCTCTTGTTTGCTACTGGTAAAGCAGGCTATGGGTGGGATTAGTAAATGTTTGACCATAAAGTTTTAGTTTCCCTAATTCAGCTGATATCCATGCTGTCTGGTATGTTACTTGATTTGCCTCTCCTCAGCATCTCAGCACGTAGCTTCAAGCACGTTTTGCAACTTTTCTTTAGAAAACTACTTTGCATTTTACAGCAACATACAAACCAGAGCTCTTGCAGCATATTTAGGAAGAAAGGAATTTACGCTGCTTTTGCTGGGATGACATTCTAGGATGACAGAGACACATAGTGACACATAGAGATAATATCCCATGTTGTTAAGTTCTACCAGTCAATGTGCTTTTACAACATAAATCTTGTTTCCAAATGATCACAGCTAATGTCCTGTTTTGATTCATGGTGACGGAAGCTACGTGTGGATGACTGGCTAATTTTAAGGCTACAGAGAAAAGGCAGATTGTCAGAGACCACGATCTGTTTGAAGACTGGCTTCTGAATTAAAACTAATCGGTAGCTTCCTTTGATGGCCCTTTTGCATCTGGATGAGAAAGATCCAAGAGAACTCATTTTTCTTACTTATTTCCCTCCTTAATTTTAGCAGGTGATGTCAGGATGCCATCATGACTTATGTACTTTTTTTTTTTGAGAAGATAAAATAGTTGTTTGATTAGTAAATAAGATCTGTATTTTCTGCTGGTTTTTCATTGCTAAAGATCTGGTAGATCTTAAGATCAAGATTATTAAAAACAGTTTATGACATTTCTTAGGTCAGACACTCTTTTGAATATGTCTACTGTAGGTTTGGTGTTAAAATCAGAGTGATATTAAAGAGCATGTCTGATCATGGCATGTAAGAATTTTCTTGGGTATTGTCTTTGTGAAGAGATGACAAGTGTGCAGCATTTAGAGTACAATTCTTTTACAACTGATGTCAATAAGGAATATTAACACTGACTTAGTGGAAGTAGAAAAGGATCATCACCAAATCCATGACGCTGTTTCTTAACACCGGGAGTACCTTCTCACATCTGAAAAGGTTTCACTTTAGTTCAGTTATTACCATTTCTTACAATACCTCATACCCCCCCCCCCCCCCCCAGTCCTCCCTGAACAAATGAAAAAAAAAAAGAAGTCCCTGTTCCAAACAGCTTAGGAGCTAGAACAAATTAAGAGGGAGATTTTGAGAGCAGCAGAGTTCAGGGAAACAACCTACTAATCATCAGGTAGACATTGGTATTGATACGTAAGTAGTTTAGTGAGCCTCGGCTTCTTTGTGCACATTGCAAGCAAAGGGTTCTAATGAGGGGTTCAGAGGAAGGAAAGAGGAGGCCACGCAGGTATCATCGGGGAGCTTGTCCCAAGCATGGGAGAAAATATAGCTTAATTGGTTCATACTGTTTCTTATGTTTATAAAAGAGCCATTTAGACTGCGGGGAATGCCTGTCTTAGCAAGACGTCCAGCCGTTCCTTGATGTGGGAAGTGCTCAACACTGGGGTCATTAAACTGTACTCATTAGCATCAGGAAGGTGTCGCATGTGCTGGGATCTTCTCACACAGAAAGGACGAGGGCTTCGAAGTCCTGTTAGGGCTCGTAGTCTCTCTGATGCATTAGGGCGAGTAGGTGGTGTCAGAGCTGCAACACTCGAGTGACTGTGGTTGGAAGCGTTATGCTGCAGAGTCATGGGCAAAGATGTTTCTGAGGATGGCGGGTTAACACGTGGGAAGTACGTGCAGCACCAGTTCTTGTTACCTTTTCAAGAAGAGGTGTGGGTTGCATGGTCGCTGTGATGATTTAATAGGTCTAATGATTATGTAGGGTCAAAGAGAGGGTGTAGCTTCACTCCAGGTTTCGCACATGATCTTCTGAAACATTCAGTGCAACTAGCAACCTCTACCAGCTTGTGTACACAGCGGGATAACTGGGCCCTTTCCTGTCTCTTGGCATCTTTTTTTTCTCCTGTGGGGCAATTCTGGTTTTATTCCTGGAGCTGTAATCCCCAAACTGCATGGAAGAGGGATTTCAGAGAGAGGCTAACAAGCAGTACGAGCCAGGCAGACTGAACAGTCCGTGTTACTGTTACAGGAGGTCTCCCATATGGCACACAGCTACGCTGGCAGGACAGCGTGGCCTGCTGCTGCTTCGCAATCTGAGGGTCTTTTGCTAGCCGTATATTCCCTAGTTGCTTTGCCACCAAACCGAATCATGAAAAAAGGTCACTTTACTACCCAGATACCCTGCTTTCTTTTTAAAATGGCAGCACCTCTAAAGAAAACGGAAAGTGATTCTCTCCTCAGGTGACAGTTGCAATTGTTCCAATTTCTGCAACTTGCAGCAGTAGGCTAGGGAACTGGACAGGGCCTCATAAAAATCTGCCAGGTAAAGACTTCAAGATTATAGCTCCCGAGAAAGAATGTAAATAGCACGTATTGAAAAATGGATTGATAAAATAACGCAGTGGTACTTCACCACTACCTTTCTCGTTGCACAGTCCTTCCAGGGCTTGTGTAAGAACCTGGTCTCTGCGAAGCCTGCTGCCTCTCTTCACAGATCATGGCAGAATTCCCATCCTTTTCCTCTTGCCTCACTCCACCATTGTGTAACCCTATAGCGTGTGTGGCCTACAAGCTAAGCACTACGAACAGATTCAGAATTTTTTCACTGTCTTCTCATTTCCTTGTATAGTCATTTATAGCAAAAAGCTGAAATACCAGTTCTGGTTATACAGTACTTTTGTTTCTTCCCCGTGGAAGCACCAGGAGAGGATGGCAGTATAGAGGGACCATATATGGTCCTCAGGGCACATCGGAGCACCGCACAGCTCTTCTCCCCAGACCCCAACGACCTCGGCGGGGCCTGTTACACCCAGACCTGCAACCCCCCCCCGCGAAGCCATCCTCGGCTTTATGAACCTGCGAACGACAGGGAGGCAGACAGGGCCTGCCCCTCGTCCTGATTCTGTCCCGCAATACCGGCTGACCTAACCGGAGGAGCCCGCTGTGGCGTTACCGGAGCCACCGCCCCCCCCCGGGGGGGCGGGAGCCCTGAGCGGCGCGGAGGCCGTTAACAGCCGTCAGCACGGCCGCCCGCCGCGGAAGGCCAAGGCTGCCAGGCAGGGCCTCTGCCAAGCACACGGGGGCACAGGCGGGGAGGCAGCCCTGCCCCGGGGAGCGGGAGCCCTGCCCCGGGGAGGGGGAGCGGGAGCGGCCCGGCCGCCGCCGCCGCCCCTCTCCCCTCAGGAAACCACTGAGGGAGCAGCGACACAGCCGGGAGCAGCGGATGTGACAGCAGCGCTGCCCGCACCGCGCAGGCTGCTGCTGGGAGGGGCCGCCCCCTCAGCCGGCCGCCGCCAATCCCTTCGCCTTGGAACGTGAGTGACAGGCGTTCCAGCCAGTCCCGCCGCAACACTCGCCGCGCAAGCCCCGCCCCGTCTCTCCGTTGGCCGCATGTCCTATCAATCGGCCGAGCCCTTCCCGCCCCTTTCCGGCAGGGGGAAATGCTAGGTAGGAAGGGTGGAGGGGGGAGAAGAAAGGGAAAGAAACCAATGAGGCGCTAGGGAAGGACACCTCGGCGGCGGAGTGACAGGCGGGGGGGCCAATTGCCGCGCTCCTTCCCCCTCCGGCTCCCTCCCCCCAGGGTGGCGGGGCAGAGGGGGCGCACCTACCGCCCCTTCCCCGTTGGTCTGTCCCACTCCGGGCCTGGCGGGCTAGGTTGAGTTAGCGGCTCGGACCATTGCTCACGGCGGGTGGAGGGGGGGAGGCTTGCGGGCGAGGAGGAGGAAGAGGAGGAGGAGGAAGGAGACGACGAAGGAGGCGGGGGGGCGGTTGAAAGAGACAAGCGCCGAGCGGGCGGCCGGCTGGGGGAGCAGGAGCGGCGGCGGGCGGAGACTCGCCCCCTTCCCCACACACGCTCGCTCACACCGCGGCCAGGGTCGCCGCCGCCG
>JAVJGG010000061.1:16505739-16533867 GCA_035590195.1 Aviceda cuculoides
TAGTGGGGCGGGGGGGGCGTGGAGAAAGGGATCTGGCTCAGTGTGGAGGACAGGGAAGGGGAGAGGGAGTTTGCTCTCCGAGTGTGTTGGGGCTCAGGGCATGCACTGCGCAGGGAAACAGCAGGAAAAAAAATCCGTGTTAATGAGGCAAAAGGCAAGAGGAAGAGCACTTTTCCCCACGTATCTTCTAAAATTACATCCCTATCCACATGCATGTTTCTGGAGGACTTCTCTCTTGACTATGCAACTAATTACTGTTCTTCCCTAGAATCAACTAGTTTTTGCTTCAAAGTGACTTGGCAGATTTCTATCAGTCATCATATTCATGACTGAGGAGGGGAGCGCAACAGCCACACGCAGCAAAACGTGGGTTTTGGGGCAGCACAGACTGTGTTTGTGTTGAAGTAACCCATTGAAAACTTTCTGATCCCAGTTGCTTTGCATTAAGCTGCTCAGCTTATTATTCATAATAGAACTAGAGTATGAAAGATGTACTTCAGGGGGGAGGTGGCTAACCGTATTTCTGTGTTCCGCTTATGTTCTCGGGACAATCCAGTTTTCCAGTTTTTTACTTAAAGAGGAAAAAATGGAATCTGAGAAGTATGTTTTAAATGTATTTAGTTAATTGATGGCCCAGCAAAATATAGTCAGACTTGTTTTCAGAATTTATAGTCACCTACAAGTCAATATTATGAAGTATATTAGTCAAACTCTGGTTTTATTTAGCCTTTAGTGTGTCAAAATACAAATTGGTATGTAATATGTGGTACTTACAGCTTAAATGGAGGAAAAATGTATATGTGCTGTGGAAGAAAAAAAGTGACAAGTGAGGTAAGAAGATGTCTCAGACATATAAATAAAGTGTTATGTGGAAGAGTGAAAATAAAATTTCATTAGCAAAGTTACCACTTTAGCTTTTTTTTTTTTTTTTTTTAAACATGGAGCATCCTTTGTAACCTGCATACCATTTGTATGCTGCAACAGTTTGGGTTTTTTCTTCTGAAATCTAATGGTAGTGATGTGTTCATTGCTGCTTGAAAAAAACAGCTGGAAATAAATAATATTCCATTGTAATCAATCTGTTCTCGCTTCCTCTTTGCACAGCCAGGCTCTTAAAGCAGAACAGGATTGTTACAAAATTACCTGTCATCCCATGGAAAACATCAGTTTTCCAAATACATGCTAAAATTGCCTTTTTTTTTTTTCCCTCCCCCTTTTTTTAAGCAGGTTACCAGTCTGAAAATAGTTGGATTCCTGAATTCAGCCAACCTGAAGTATGTGGGAGTATGTGATCATATACAGGGAAACATTTTGGCTAGCTGAATTTGGGGTTCAATTCCCAGTCTATATTCATAAAGATTGAAGAAAGCATATGAACAACAGTTACGGTACTTACCTCTCCTGCATATGGACATGACACCTTCTTCCATGGAATTTTTCTTTACTGAAATTCTCTGTCTGTATGTATACCTTACAGTTTTACATGTAAAATTTGATAAATGCTGTTTTCTGTTCGGAGGCATGTTTATAGTCTAGTAACTAGAAAACAATCCTTTGTCCTTCAATATTTTCTATATACATACATTATGTATGTGTATATATATCTTTTAGGAACATAGCTCTGGCTGCTGAAGAGTACCTATTTATTGGTGAGGATTCTTGTTCCTACTCCTGATCGAAACGATGAGGTCAAGTTAAAGGTTTGGTAAAAGGTGGTTTTCTTCTCTGTTGCAAAACCAAGGACAGTCGCATCATTCATCGCAGCAAACATTCGACATATGTAGTTGATCGTTAGTGGGAAGCATTGGTCAGTTTAACTGTTAGTCAGATGAACCTAGCTGTAAAAAATGTCTTGGCTGTCTGGTGATAGCCTGATGCAAATTGTTAGGTTTCTAGAATGGTAACATACTATCCCTTCTAAGGCTGTCTTAAAAATCTAGATAGCAATGGAAACTGCAGGGGGCAGAAAGTGTCCATTCCTCCTGCTTTACTTGCACTGCCTGCTGCATTATGCTTTGGAAGACCATTTTAATGCTGCTTGCTGTTTGCTATTCGTTTTTAATACGTACCTTTTCTGCGAATAAGCTTTTATGAGCTTCAGCTCTCGGTTCAGTATGCTTTACAGCTAGCGTTTTGAACAGAATAGCTGTAAAGCACAGTTTGTAGTTGGAAAGCTATCTCCTAAACATGTATTTGAATTCTCAGTCAGAAGCAAGAGGTAATTATGTGTGTACCTTTGTAGGTACTGGAATTCTAGTGAAGGTTTTAGGCGTGTGTTTGCTTCTGAAGCGTTGTCTGTACCGGGATTTGAGCTGTCGTCATGGTGCATCGTTGTATCTACGCGAAGGAGCAAGGCTGTAGCTTGCCTCACCTCTCTGCATCTTGGCTAAAGTAGTAAAGTGCAGCCGTTGTAGTACATGGTGTTCTAGGCAAAGGCTTTGCCATGGTGTAAATGTGTTGCTGATGGGAAAGCCTAAGTGAAGACAAAAACCTGTCCGTCACACTGTTTGAAGAGTGGAACAGGAAAAGGGACAGTAGAAGAAATCTGATGAATGACTCTTGTATTTGTAATAATTGTGGTTAAAAGTTGGAACTAGATTTCAGGGCTTAAGTTGTATGTGAAGTGGCACAAAATTAGGGTTGACTGTCTCGGCTTCAGGACTTGACCTGTAACTCTTGATTTTTAATTTGTGATCATTAGAATCTGTTTAATAAGCTGATGGCAGAGCTCATGTTTCTGTAGGTCGTGGACTTTACCTTGAATATTTTGATGTGGAAATTACCTCACACTTAATACTGTAATACTGTATAAGAGGTCCTTAAATTTGACATCACTATCCCCCATTCAGGAATTACGGGACAGACAGAGGATGCTAAAAAGACTTAGGCCAGCCCTTCATGTCAGCTTTTTCCATTTTTCTGTAGGGTCACACTTCAAACGCTTTGCTTATTCCTTTAGAATTACAGATGAGAAAAATCTCTTTTGCAGTGCTGAATATAGTTTTGGTTTTTGGTTTTTGGTTCCCATCAGTGAACAATTAGACGTGTAGATGCGTCTTTTTGTCTAGGAGTTGGTAAGTAATGGTTTCAATGCTTGAAGGGCAGCTGAATTTACAATTAAATTTTGTCTTACTGGACTATACACCTTGGAGGAAAACTGTCTTTCTCATTCTGAATGGTTCTTACTATCACTGCTCTGAAAAGTCTCTTGATGATAAAAGTAAACTGCTCATCATGACCACAGTCATGATATGCACAAGGAATTCCTATCTGGAATTTCAGAATGTTTGTTCTGTGCTTCTGCCAATAGATCAAAGAATAATTGCCTGTCAGGGGTTGTACACTCTCATTGACAGCCAGTGCGTTCTAGCATATTTCTTCCTGTTTGAGAGCTTCTGTTGTTTTTTCCATTATTCTCTCTTTACGTGGACCCTCCAGACTGATGCTTTCAGATATGAAGTAACATTTTCTTACATAGGTGATGACCTTTCTTCAGGTATCCTTCTCCCCATGTACTTGCGACTTCAATCCTTCGTTCCTTATAGTATTTGATGGATCATTGATTCATAGTTACATAAAACTGAAATGACTTTGCTTCATTTCCTAACTTTCAAAATAGGAAAAGCTTAATAATATCTTAGAAAATAAATGCCATGTCATGTTTTCAGCAGCAAGTATTGTGGTTCACAGTCTAAATCAACATGTTTGGTTCTTGCTAAAATGACCTTGCAGTCACAGGGTAGGCTAATGGTGGAACTTTTCATCTGATGCCTGTTGAGGCATGCTTGCTCACTTGGCTTTCTTTCTCCCTTGCAGCCTTGCCCCATATACCTGTCCAGGAACAGGGAAGTGTTGCTTAGGCAATTTGCTTTGTACCGTAACAGATGGGCAAGGAACCTTACCAGGCTGTGCCGCCTTCTCAGGCTCGGCGTTTTGATTGCTTAAATTAATAAGGAAATCTTAGCTTGTTTTTCTTTAACATTTTTAGCATATGCACCAAACTTCTGGATTACAAATCCTGTGGAGAATTTGAAAGAGAAGTCCAGGATTCAAGAAGCATGTCTCTTTTTCAGCTGCATACTCCGCTTTGGCTGCCTATGCGAACTGTCTGATTCACTCAGGAAGGATGTTCTTCTTTGCCATGTGTTGTGGGGACTACCTTCTCCCTGAAAGCCCATAAGAAGTGTCAAAATCGACTGCAAGCTTCATTGTTCAGGAGGTCTCCAGTTTCATACCTGAACAATCTTCCTTAGTTCTTAACCTCTAAGGAGTAAAAAAGGTCTTTAGACCTGCTGAAGGTAATGTTCTCTGTCCTCTTGGTGTGAAGACACAATCTTTGGTGTGAGAGATATCCAGACATGAGATTTTAGCTCCATACATGGCAGAGCCTTGCATATGGGGACGAGCCAGATTGCGGATGCTCCACTGAGTTTATGTCTTTGGCGCCAAAGAATACAACACAAGACCTTCCTCTTCCTAGCGGTGTTAATCCCTATTTTGTATCCTCTACCATGTTTTTTTAAATAAATGGTTCGTTTCTGGGCCAAAGGTTAGGAATTAGTTTTGTGCCATGAGGTGCAAGGCGGTGAATAGCAATTCTTGAATTGTGGGATCTGAACCATCAGGACTTAACTGAGCACTTGCTCATATCTCTCTCTTAGGTCAACACTTACAATCTGATTTAAAGGTTACACAGATCTCTGTCATTGAAGCTGACTCATGAATAACAGTTGTATTGGAACTATTTAGGTTTGGGGTTTTTTTAACATGGTTGCAGAGAAAAATGAGCACAATAAATGCAGTTTTTCCCATACTTTTTTGTTCCCTGTTGCAGAGAAAGATGGATCTGCACAAGCTGACAAAGGAAAAAAAAAATAGGGATATGCTGGACAAGAAGGCTTTTTTTTCTTTTTTTCATAGTCTTAGGAGCAGTCAAGGCTTGCTAACAGCCAGGCTGTTGGTCAGGAGCAGTTGTAGCATCTCTTTAATTTTGTCTGCAGTCAACGATCTTATTTGCTTGATGCTGAAAATGTTGAAAGCTTTAAAACTAGAATGGCAGCTAGTAGTGTGAAGGTGAGCAGAGTGGAATGGCTTTGTTTGATTTGCTGGACTATCTGTTGAGCTTTATTTTAAGCCATCAAAGCTTTAAACCCCAAACAAAGGTTAGCTGATATCCTCATTTTTGTTTCAGGCCTTAATCTGTAGCGTTAACATGAAACCAGAGCTGCAAATGAGTTTCAAATCTTCTCTTCTCCTTCTTTCATTTGAGGATTTTCTGTCTTAGTAACTGCAGTAACAAATTGATGGGCAAATGCTACTGACTGATTGATAGTGGAAGCTGCCTGCTTGTGAATTGCTGACTCCCCTTCTTCTGACTTACTACTACTTGAGTCTGAGCAAAAAAAAAAAAAAATATGTTTTCCTTTGGGATGTACTCTGGGGATCCTACTTTGTAAGAAATGTTGTTACAACTGTTGGTTTGATTCCCAACAGTGGCTGATTTGTTTTAAACCAGAGAAAGATTAACTTGGTTTTAAAAGCTCGTGTTTCTCACATTAAACCTAGCACCCATAGTTTTTCCTGTTTATGTGCGACTGACTTGGAACTATGGTTTCTTGATGTCTTTTTCCTGCTAGATGTAGGACTCTTTTTATTGGCCATACCTTTCCATTTCATTTGACTGATAGATACTTTAAAGCATTGGGTTTGAGGTTTTTAATACTTGTACTCCCATGGTTCTTCAACTATTTATAATGTGCCCGTAGCATGTGGCAGCATCTAAGGTGGGGAGATACATATGCACTCTTGCTTATATATCAATTACAGTGGCATCACAAGAAAGGCAAACTGAAGGTGACCTCTATGCATTTTGCTGAACTTTCTAGTACTATATTTTTTAAAAGTAATCTTTTTTTTTTTTCTTTTTTTTCACCATCCAAAGAGCCATCACTGTTAGAGCCTTTCTAGACATGGACGGAAAGAGCTGCCTAGAGCAGCTATCTCCAGTCTCTTTGTTAACCTATGGGTGATGGAGCTAACTGGGTGAAATGCTGTGATGACATTACAGTTTATTATGTTATCCTGGACTGTGTTGTCAGCAAGCAGTGCTGGAGCACTGGGAGAGCCATATGTTATCCAAGAGGCCTGAATTGGGAACCTTTTCTTAGCAGAAGCAATTCTAGAAGCTGGTAGATCTGTTCTGACTGGATGAAAGCTCTGTCTTGTTACCTGTATTCTTTTACATATTGATTTGGCTGTCCTGTGTGTACACTGTTTAATTCAAGTTAAGAACTTTGCTGCATTAGCTAGTAATATTATCAGCGTTGTAAAGAGTTACTCATTGTGAAATTAACCTGCATTCTATTCGGTTCAAAACACCTTTTTTTGACCGGTGGTACCACATTAATGCAACTTGCATAGCAACTCCAGAATGCTCTGTGGTTTACTTTAGCGCTAGGACAGCTTCCACCATGTTGATCTCTCTCTTTTAAGAAAAAGAATAATTTTATCTATTTCAAGACCTATTTGACAATCAGTAAAGTGAACTGCTACCAGACACCAGTTGACTCAAAGTAACCTGAGATTCACTTTATCAGCTGGTAACTGATGAGAGGCAAGTACTCTTATCTTGTTAGGTTCTTTTGTGTGTGAAATGCAGCAAATACTCGACTTTTTTCAGTTCTCTACTTAAGTAGAATGTTATGCAAGAAGGTTGTTGTTTTGTTTTGTTTTGTTTTTTTAAAACCTCTCAGTTATATGTAACACTAATAAATATTCTTATTTATTTTCTGTCTGTTTCTGCTGCTTTTCCAAGTTGGTAAAGATAACTTTTCCCCCCCTTCTCCTTCTTTCTTTCCTGTGTTTAATGGAGCTTGAAATTAACATGGCTCTACTTGTCTACCTTTTGCATAGTATCACTGGTGATGTCAGCATATCCCTGGGAAATATTTCTGTGAAGGTCTACAGTGTACTAAATTTGTCATTGAATAAAAAAAATTGGGTATTAGACAAGGTGAAACTAAAAAAAAAAACTGAAAAAGTGGACATGGTAACAAAAGTTGTTTTCAACACACTTAAAAAAAATACAGTGTCTTTTTAGCATAAATATTGCAGCTAGTGCAAGTTCTCATGTCCTGTAACAAATTCTGACATTAAACATGTGAAATATATTAAATGTCCTCATAATAACAGTAGTAGTGAGAAGCAGCTTGCTAAACGTGATGCTGCCTTCATAGTAAGTCTGAGAAGAGAACCTAGGTTTACGCTTACGTAGTCTTGTTCTTATACCATGCTGGTTTTGCAGTGTGACAGTTCATTTGCACACAAAGCTGAGCTCTTCAGCGCATACATGTAAGATGTAAAAATATAATTATTCATAAATTCAATGAGTTGTATTTATGTAGAATTAAATTGTAGAGATGATTAATTTACATTTCAGTTAAGAGATTATTAGAATATCTCTTCTTTTTCATTAGCATCTTAATCTGGAGTTCGGTCTTGCAACTCTTGCACTACTATATTAAACGAAGTTTTCATCCATATATACATATATATATATGTGTGTGTGTTAATCCGCAACTTAAAAAATCCAAAGAGTAAAAGTTACAAAATTAGTAATAACTTTATTTTTGCCTAAACACATGAAAGACCCTGCAGTATTTGAATATAGTTAGGTGATGGGGATGATGGAGTATCAAATACTCATGTTGCACCGAGTTCCATTTGTGGTGATTGCTTCGCTTGCCACTCAGAAGTTCATGCATCCAAGTAGCCTTTTTTTAAATAGGATTTGGCTTTGGATTCATCTTACTGAATTGACTGCCAGGGCTTTTATATGTATGTTTTGCTTTTGTTTTGCATAAAGTATAGACTTGAATTCTATAACTTTCGTGTGTGTTAGCACAAGGAGAGAAAACAGCAGCTTATAACCTTTATATTTGTTTCCCCCATCCCAATTTCTGGGGTTTTTGTTTGTTTGTTTGTTTTTTTTGTGGTTTTGTTTGTTTGTTTGTTTTAAAAAAAGAAAGGAATCTTGCCTTGTGTCTTTGAATCACCTAATGTTATTCCATAAAGTTTGTCTAACTGGTATTTGTGCTTCTGTCCTGTGCATTCAGACTTGTTATTGCACGCAAGTCAGATTTTAAGGGACCTTCTTTAGAATATACTTGGTAAATAAAGGTAAGATTTATTGCACAGCAGATGTATGACGACTTTATAAGTGAAGACAGCTGAGATAGCTGACTGATTTCAGTACCTTGTTTATGTTAGGTGAGGTTTTGTGACCCTGTGCCCTCCAGTGATAAATGCAAAATTTGTCTTAAGGTTTTATGTTTTTCTTTGCTGTGCTTCATTATCTTCATATTACTGCCCAGTTTTGTTCTTAAACTGGATCGCTGTCCTGCTTGGCAGCTAGTGACCAGGGTGAAATTCTCTTATAATCTTCTTTTCTGTATATTGCTGACTTCTGTTATGCTCTCTTAGCAAGCATACCTCCCCCCCCCAAGCTTGTTATTGGATATGTTTATCTGAATGATTAACACTCAATTTTTTGGTCATTCATGACTACATTTTGTGGTTTAGGTTGTTGGGAGATCTTAACAGTGATGTGGAGAACAGAATAAGGAAAGCAGTGAAAATGCTTTCAAGAGTTATTGCAGTTATGTGCATAAAGAGGAGCAAGGCTCTCTTCTGTCATTCTGAGGCTGTTCCTGAAGGAAATTGATCTTACACTTTGTCCAGCATAATACTGTATTTCTACCCTTAGTGATTTGTTTCCTTGTCACATAGTAATTCTGCTTCTTATAATTTTTCTTGATGTGCAAGTTCTAGAGTTGCCCCAATAAATGCAATTTCTTTTCTGCACCTCCTTGTAATTTGTTTGCATTGATTCAGTTACCAGAATTGATTCAAACTTGCACATGCAGAAGAGTTGCTCTCAACCACTTGTTGGCTAATTGAAGGCACCTAAATCACAAAGTGCAATGGAGTGGTACCAAAGTTCGTAATTATACAGAGTATATCACTGTATATCTGTGAAATAGTGCCAAGTGTGAAAATGAAAAATACACACAGAGCATAAAAGAAATTGCTTTATGACACTAAGTAAATCTTTTGTTCATCCATGCGGTTAAACATTTAACAAAAAGGAAACTTGAGGGGAGAGATCCTGGTATGTCTGAGGTCACAGGGACATCTCATAATTGGAATGCAAGTTTTCAGGCCCTTACTGAAAGATTTTGGGCAGTAGGAGGTGGGGTTTTTTGTTTTTTGTCTGTCCTAGGCTGCGTACTGCAGAAGTCTGTAGAAAAACAGAACTCTAGTTTAATGGTAACCTGAAGAATTACTTTATTATGGCAATTCTTTATAAAGCAAACAATTTAATTCTCTAAGCACGTTGTACCTGTAGGTTGAAACTGTTCTGCAGACAAGTTGTTTTAAGCAATGGCAAAAAGAACACAAGAAAATGACATTAAGGAGAGGGTGAGTTCGCAGATTGACAAATTTTAAAACCTTGAATTAAAATTTAAAAACTAGTGGGTCCTAGTGAGTCACAAGTATGTGATGGAATTGGCAAATGGTTTGGATGAGAAAAATGCCATTCAAATACAGGATAGGGCAATATTTGATTTACCAGAGAAGAGCAAGAGATGTGAAACTTGGACATTTCTGTGCATTATCACCAAAGACTAGCGAGTGGGGAACATGAAATCCAGGTCTTCAGCTGTGGGTATATGTGTGTCTTTCCTTAACAGTCTAAGGAATTACCAGCTCTTGGCTGCCTGTTCTTGCTGTCGTACCATTCGCTGTACTGCATTGCTGCGACTGTGCTGTGAACCAGAAGGAACAGATAAAGATGAAAAACTTTTTTTTTTTTTTCTCCTCTTAATAATATTTCAGCTGAATTGGCTCTGTGTTATGTGTCAACATAGGGTTGAACAAACAGCTGTAGCATTGGTAGCTTGAGGGGAGGAGCGTCTGGCTGGTGGGGGAGGACCTGAGTGGTGAGGCTTGGAGGCTGCATATGGCAGTTTGAGTAACAACTGCTGCCTTCCTCTGGACTTCGCCACCGACAGATTGACTGTGTTTGAACGTTCTCCACGTACTAATGGCTTCTTCGGTAAAGTGTGGCTAATACTAACTTCATTTGAAAGGTTCTGTGAGGTAACCCCTGTTACTGCTACAGTTGTGTGATTGTACCTGCTATTGTAAGTACTGCAGGCTGTCGTGATGTAGCAGTGGGTGCTGAGCCCGATATGTGAAACTTGTCTTATGTTTGCCATCATTAGAACTCATTCCTGTATGTAAATAATTTGCTTCTACTCCAGTTTCCTTGTGAAAAATAAATGAACCAGGGAGTGTAGAATGCCTGTAATCTGTGATCAGCTATTACAGAAAATCTGCTTTTCATATGACATTTAATTTAATGAAATGAATAGTGTTTTTCTAAGTAATCAAGTTATGAGCCACTTGTTTCCCTCTTTAAACAGGCCTGTCTCTAAGTTAAGGTTTCTGTCTTTTATAATCAAACTGTTAAGATGTTTTAACTTTTTTTTTTGTTGTTGGTTTAAAGCATCTGGTCACGGGGCATGTGCCTAGATCATGCTCATGCTGCATATAGTTGAGGATGATGGGATAATGGGATTGTAAATTAGCTCTTTATGGTACTGGTTTTCCTCTGGCCTACTTCCTTGTGTAGTCTAGAGCAGCCCGAAGGCTGTTCTGAGCTGTGCCAGCTGGCTGTGGCCCTGCAGGACTGGTGTGCCAGATGGAGACAGCAGGAGAAAGCAGCACTCTAGTAAAACCCTAACGTGCTTCCTAGGGTTGAGGAGCGGTGCTAGTTCTGCATCCCATCAGGGCATCCTTGGGCAAGCGGTTGAGGTGGTATGCAGTAACTCTTGTAGTGGTGCAGCCATGGAAAGGACTGGACTAGGGGGTCTGTGGGGGGTTCTTGGTTTTTTTTTCTTGAGGAGATGCATAATACAGGATTCAGCTCTTGAAACATTTTGAGTGTGTTAGCATCTCGTTTTTCTTAGTTTTATGCTTCTGTACTGTATCTGTGAAATGTTGCATTCCATAGCTTGCACAGATAATCAAATTGAAAAAGAGTTATCTTAATAGTGAGCAAGTGTGGTGTTTCCTGACGTGTTGTCCTGGTTTTTTTTTCCCTGACTACTGAAAAATGCTGTTATCTATGAGATATCCAGACAAGAAAAAGCTCATGTTTTTTCTTTTTTTATTAAAATGAAACAAAACCCTAAACCCCTTCGTTTTACTGTCCAAGAATGACAACTTTAAACATGCTGAAAATGAAAGATAACAGAAGTTTTAATACCTTCATTTGGTGAGCTGCTTTATAGTTTTTACTGAACAAAATATATTGGTTAGAATACCACTGAAATCTGTTGTTGGTCTTACGGCATTATATTCAGGTAGGCCTGCTGGTCCACCTCAACCCTGTGCTGCCTTTGTGTTCAAGAACAAGCTTAGTCAGAGTAGTCTTCCAGCAGCAGCAGAATAGCCTCACCTGTGGAAGATGCACCCCACAAAAACCATGAGTTTGAAAATTTCCACTTTGTGGGGATGAGGACAGTAAATGGGTGAAACTCCTTCAAGAATCATATTACCTGATGGCTCCTCAAACAAGAGACATTTTCTGGAGGAGCTGAGATACACCAACTTAACCAGTGTTTCATCACTCTCTTGCCGCAGACGACTTTGTTCTCATTGCCCCATTAATGCAGCTAACACTTCTAATCCAGCAGCCCAGAATAGCTGTCAAGCCTGGATTTTACTCTGGTGGCATTTGCTGCACAGATAGTTGATACAACCCAACGTGCTGAACTGTAGCTGGAAAAAAAACAAACAAACAAACAACAAACCAGCAGAACAACTGATGCATGTAAGCCTATTTTGGTCAGATATTTCAAGTGTCTGATTTAAATAAGCTAATACACTCAACATTATAGTATGTGAAAAGGCCCTTCTCAGAAGAACAATTTACTTTCTTTGAGACAAAAAAGCTCCCCTGTCAACCTGCAGAACGGTATGGATACTGGTGGGAATAGGCAAGGAAGGGTGTGCCCTGTAGCTTCCTTGCTCCAATGATTATCTGTGCTGGAGGAGTGAACTGGAAGGAGAATGGAGCACAGAAAGTGGTGGCTATCGTATTCCAACCCAAATAGTATCTATCTCTGCTCTTGAAGACAGAGTGCTGGTATTCTTGTGATCCCGTAGGACATTACATAGATTTGGGAGTCATCATTTTGTCTTTGTTAGCAAAGATGAGTGATTTCAATCTATCATGAAAGATATGCTAGCTTGAAGTAAAAAAGTACTGGGAAGAAAAGTATGGCAAGAAATAATTTACAAGCTGCTCAGGGGGAATTAGAAATAGAACTTTGTACTTCAGCCCCGTTGTAATTTTGCGGGAGTTGGGGGGTAATGTGTTTTTGTTAGGATTTATTTGGTTTGGTTTTTGTTCTCCTGAGTGATCAACCATAGATGGCAGCAGTAAGTGTGATCTCTATGAATAGTATGAATTAATTCATGTTTCAGAGCAGTCCAGTGGAGCTTAAGTGGTAGCACTCTGCCCCAGAAGACTGGAATCCGGTCTGTGGATGCTTCACACTAAACTGTGCCCCTTGGATGAAGGTTGGTCTTCCCAGCCAATACAGCATTCATTTCATCATCACAAACCAGTATTAAAAAGCTTTAGATGCACTTCCCTGATTTCTTTACAAAGTAGATTTTTCCAAACTGACTTTAGTTACAGGATCTGCTTCAACTCAGTGTTTACTCCTCTTTTCTAGACAACATTTTTGCTATGTTTTTACTTAATAGAGAATCTCAAGGAATTGGAGCTAATTTCCTAGCAAGATAGTAGATGAATTGTAATCACTTCCTTACAAAAGTCTCAACACATATTGTTCTTTTAATTCTCTCTCATGCTGTCATATTTGAGAGTTTGGAGGTATGTTATATCTGTTTACAGGTATGTGTTTGAAATAAAGCTTTTCAAGGAAATTGTAATATTTTCCTTTTGTCATGCAGAAAGATGTGTTCTGTGTAAAGCCATGCTGATTGTGATGCCCACTAGACTGTTCCTGTTACTTTTAACATACTTTTATATCCAGCTACTACTAATAGTTTGTGAATTAGGTTTTTTTTTTTTTTTTTATTAAAGATGCAATCGTTTTGTCCTGGTCTTCAAGTTAAGATCTTGGAAGTAGAACACATAATCCGTGAAATCAATTCTATCAGCATTAATATTACACATTTCTTCTGGTTCATGAAGCGAAGTAAAGTTGCATTAGTGGTGAACCTGACGATTGGTGGAATCTCCTAACTGCGTTTATAGAAAAATTCCTAGCAAACCAGATCAAAGAGCAGAAGTCATATTTTATAGTCCTATCAATTCTGCAAAGCAAAAGTTCTAAGTATGGTGAGTGTTCAAGCAGGAAGGAGATTCCACTGTGTTCTCTTCAGCTTCATGGCCTTCTTTACTTCCCTCTGCAGGTTTTTTGGGGGGTTTGGGGTTTTTTTTTGGTTTTGTTTGTTTGTTTGTTTAAAAAACTTGTGGTAAGGAGCTTTGTTTCCAGGTTTCTTCTCTTTGTGGTCAGTTAGTTGGAAAAGTGGAATGGGTGACCACGAATCTGCCGAACAGAACTCCTTAGTAGAGTTGGTTTTGAGTAATGTCATCTCTGACCTTCCAATGAGGCCAAAGCTGTTTTTGAATCTGCAGTTAACTCGTAGGTAATGGCATGTACTGTTGTAGAACACACGCAGTTTGTCAAATCTTCTAACTTGGTATGAGTAACATCCTATGTTGGACTCAGTGATTGCTTTTTTTCTGCAATTCGCACCTAGCTTTCAGAGTGGCTTATTTCATGTCAGGTTGGTTTGACTGGACTTTAATGTTTTTGTGTTAAGCAGGAGAAATCCGGTGGGCTGTTTTCTAGTTTTTGTTCTGTAACTGTTCTTTGGAGCATGTCCTCTATCATAGGCAGTACCTTGTTTTCAATGGCTGCTTTTTCTTTTTTTCTTCCATACCTTGATCCTCCCTTGGTGTTCCTCCTTCTTTGGCTGTACATTGCCTTTTTCCCCTAGAAAGTATCTGTTTGTTTACAGTTTAGGCAAACCTCTGCATTCCTGTGCTCTTAATTTCTTAACGTGAGCCCACCCTTTCGAGTCTGATCGTGGAGCACTACTCCCGACACAGTATCTGAGCAGACTGCTCTTCATGCCAAGGTTGTAAGTGTTAATCTTGCCGCAGACCGGGGTGATAATTCATTGCTGTCACAGCAACACATGCTTAAAGTTGCTTCTTGCCAGATTTGTTGGCTATATGCTACACTAGAGAAAATTATTTCAAGAGTCTTATTGCATAGCCAGATGCTGTAGAACTAGTGCAATCAACATCCCCTCCCCCTTTTTTACGACTTCTGACTTCGGGGAGGAAAAAGTATTATATAGTGAAACACATTCCTGTGGAGCACTAGTAAAGAGGTAGATGAACTTCTGATCTTGGCTTATTTTTCTGGTTTTGCTTGTAGGGAAGTTCTGTTTTGTGTTCAGGTTAAAAAGGAAGGAAAGCTTTTAAGGTAGGGTGAGGGGAATTCCAGAAGGAATTAACCAGTGTCCCCCTTGCTGTTTTAGTTGTGTTCTCTGCAGTAGTTGGGTGCTGTGGAATTTTTATGTTTTCTTAAAAACATGTGCTAATGACTAGATTGACTTGATTGTGAAGAACTGTAACTTCTTCTGCCATCTGTGTACTTAGGATCTTTCAAAACAAACTTTGTGAACTCTCGTTTGGTAATAGCCACCATAGCTAGGCACTGGCCTGTAAGATGCTGTTTGGTTTAGTTACAACTACTTTAGCTAGGTTAGGTGGCTATAATCTTATCTTGCTTGGAATTTTTACTCTGTGCTGCTGAAAATGCGCAAGGATACTTCCCTTGTTCCTGGAATTTATGGCTGTAACTTACAAACTCCTTGTTATTTGGGCTCGCTGGAGGGTGATACTGTAAGGCAGATCCCAGAGTACAGGTCACAACTGTTACTTGGTTACATCTGTCCCTTGTAAGGCTTCTGCGAGCACATCAGTAGCTGTTCTGTTTCTGAGATGTTGCAGGGCTCTGAAGAGGAAAATTGGTGGCTTTCTGGTACAGGATCTGAGGTTCCCCAGAACAACTTAACATTTGCCCTCATATACATGCTGTAGAAAAATGCAAGTTATTTGATGGATAGCTTCTGAAAAAACTACATTTTGTGCACAGTGGTGTTTGATTACCAGGGAAGTGAGATTTACTGTTTAGTCGGACATAAACTTGCTAATGTGCTTTTCCCAGTGTATTTCCTGCATAAATCTCGTAACGTCCAATGGCTAGGCGTTGTGTCACCAATAACTTTATCCTCTCATATATTAAAAGAAGTTGCTCTAGAAGTTACGTTATTATGAATGGGTTCCCATAGGTCAAGATCCAGGCAAAAATGTGGTGTTGGAAAGTTTGCTCTAGTATCACCCAAATTGTGTTTCATGCAGCCTTCCTTACTTTTCATTCTTTGTGCCTCAATTATTTGCATTACCAGATTATAGGAAACACTGTCTTGAAAATCAGAACTAGGAAGAACAACATCTAGACCTGAGTAAACCACCTCTTCACTTGGCAGGGATAGCTTTTAAGCAACTGGAGATACTCTCAAGAAGACCTGAGGCAGTACTCTCAAATTCTTTATTTAATCCCACTGTAAAGCTTAAAGACTATGTATTTGTCCACAAAACACTGCACATGTTTATAACCATAGAAACAAAGCAAGAGATCAGAACTAGAAATCTGCATGTGATCTCATGTAACACTTTTGCTCTACTCTGTGTGAGATTACCGGTGATTTGCAATTGTAATACTTTCCTCAAGAATTCCCTGGTTTTGCCTCAAGCTGTTAACTGGTTTTTCAAGTGAAATATGCCAAGGCAGTTCTGGTTTTTGCTCAGGTAAAAAGACTTACTAAATTCACTTTCTCCCTCACTCCCATGTTTTCCCTTGTCACCCCATCCCAATGCTGTGGTTTGTGCATATGTATTAGCCTTTAATTTTTCCATATAGAGGGGCTTTAAGAGCCCAGACAGCTTTACCCTGCTGCTGGGGTAGCCCGCACAGCTCTTCAGAGCTGACTAGAGAAGGGTTGAGTTCTCCGTTTCATTTCTGGCCTCCGCTGGCATGTATGAGTAAATGATAGATTGAGGCTGAATCTGTCTTGTCGTGTGTGTTATAGATGTTGAATTTATTACGGGTACCATTTCTGTGAGTGTAAAAACAGGGATTTGTTTAGAACAAATTGCAAGATGAGTTCTCTGTTCTTAGTAAAATGCAGATTGTGCTGTGGTTATTTTTAATAGCAAATAATTTATTTTTTTTTTTTTTTACCAATGCCAAGCATGTGCAAACTTCTGCTATTATGTTAACTTTGATAAGGGGTCTGGAGCTTTAATGAGCTGTTAGTATACTAGCTAATGCCCTAACCAGCAGAAAGTGTTATTAAGTCTATCTTAGTTTTGGAAACAGGGATGAGCTAGATCAACGGAAGAGCACACTAAAAAGTACACCTCATCTGCCAAAGAATATTTGTTAGTATGTTGGGAGCAATAAATAATTAAGAGTTTCTGAAAACTGCTAATGTTCCTGTAGTATGGGGAAGAACAAGGAAAGCCAATAATGATAAGTATCCTAGCTGTCTCTTTCCCAGTGAGACTGCAGTTTGAGATCTTCAAGTCCAAAGCAGCTGTTCCCCCCTCCCAAATTAAATTGTTCAGTTGGGAGACAAGAAGCATTAAGCTTATCTATTTGCTTGAACTGATTGATTTCAGACCTCAGTCATCTGCAGCTTTGGGGCAGAGCTTGTGGAGTCCTACCTTTTGATGATGTTTCCCTGTTGGAATGCAATGTGGTAACTTTTGAGATTGCATCAGATGGATTGCCTGCTAAAGGGGAAGCTGTGGATACAGCAGAGCATCCATGTTGATTTGGGAAGAGAACTGAAACTGAGAAGGGAAGGCAGGACACACAGAACCCGTGCCATCTGTCCTTTGGCTTGTTCAGGCTTCTCTGCAATTCACTCTTCTGATTACATCCACTTGATATCAATTACTACCTTCTAGCACAACAAAAAAACTTTCCGGTTCCTGTGTGGAAAGTTAGTAAACCGAAAATAATGTTGTATGGGCTTCCATCTCTCATCTAATACAAAGTGAGGGAAGGTAGAAGAGTTAGAAACAAAACCTCTTGTTTTGGATGGGGAGAGGATGGAGGAAGAGTGTGTCATAATACGGACAGTTCAGGAAACCTCTGGTGTAAGCAGTGAGGATACACCAGGGAAGTAACTCTAGTAACTGGCTACTCAAACAGCTTAGAACAAGCCAGAGTACTGTTCCAGTGGAACTATCCCTTCGTATCTGAGGTGAAATACGGTTTTGGCTTGATTCTGTCGGAGTGCGTTTTGGTGGTATCGCTGATTCTGTCCATCCCAGCAATGTGTTCTCTCGTACGCGATTGCTAACATGAGGCCTTGGAGCAGACCAAGTTTCCTGTTGGCCAAACTGTTGGCCAAGTTTCATTTCCCCAAAGGACATTATAATGTCGGGAGAAATAGTTGTGTTGACTTAGCCTCCCTGTTTGCATGAACACAGCTTTTTCATATGGATGGACCTTGTTGCTTTTTTGTATTTCTTTTAAATGCTTAAATTCTGTGCAAAGTCTGTGTAGTTGCATGTTAAACGTAACTGATAACTTTCTCTGTTGGTGCGAGCATGTGTTGAAATTAAAATTTAAAACCACTTAACAAAAGAAAGTTTTTTCTATCAGTCTGAAAACCAACAACCTGTCACTTTCATGCTGTAGTAGCACGTAAGATTTCTTGATTCTACCAGCATTCCTTCTTTTTAGAGAGAATCTTGAAGTAACATTACATGGGCTGATGGGAAGCCAGTTAGAAGTGTAACTTTTTTTTAAATTGGAAAACCAAATGAGTATACTCTTAAGTCCCTCAAAAGCACTGCTCATGGTATCTAATGTCTGTTAATCATTTCTTAGGAGAAATTATGGAAATAGCACTCAATGCACTAATTTTCTACAGCTTTTCTAATTACTCTGTTGATTTTTGAAGCGTAGATTTGTGCCAAGGTACACTGGGGTATATTTGAACAAAATACATAACAATAAAACTGTAATTGTAATTCATGTATGATCAACAAACAAAGCATTAATTTTATTAGTTTTGCTAGCAGTCTGTGTTTGAAGTGTGTGGTTGGTTCTTTAGGACTGTGCTTCATTACACTTTTTGCACCGTTCTGTCTTGTCTATTGGGCAGTGTCTGGCATTGAATTGGTATTTTATATGTAGATGTATGTGTAGGTGATTAAAAAAAAAAAAAGTCCAAAAAGATATTTAAAGGGTGGTTTGGTAAGGCTTTCCCCTTCTCCACAGTATTATCTTAACCATAAAAGAAGAAAAATGTCTCTTAGGTTGTTCCAGTCAGTCTATGTTCAGTTATTAAGTACTGCTACACTGAACAGTCACTGTTCTGTTGTACTAGCGTTAATCATACAGTGACTTCATCCATATTGTTTTACTAAAAATGCAAATAATGTATTTCTCATTTCAATCCAAGTGTCTTATGGTAGACTCCTATTTAACTTAATCTCATATCATTAGAGACCAGAACTGTGTGATGAGAAAATGTGTTTTGGTATTTAGAAGCCTGTAAGAGCACTTATTGCTTTTTTGTGATGTTGCTGTTGGGTCGAGCTCGGGGGGGGGGGTGTCGGCCAATATAAATGTGTTTCCAAAGCTTAACTTTTTAAAGTCTCAGTTTGAATTTTGAGGTTTTAATACTTCATTTCATTGCACAGAATATCATTGCGATGGATTTTTTACTTTAATTAGGGTTTTTCATGTGCGTGTATATACATTAAAAACCCACATATATAGTCAATGGTAATTTGCTTAACCTTGGGAAGGAAAAGTGGAGAATGGTAATATGAGATGCTTCAAGGTGTGTGGCATTCAGTATAGTACAGAATTTGTTCTTCTCTGCTCTTTTTAAGGATCAGGTTCACTAATTTAACAATCAATTAAAGAGGATTCAAGGTCTGCTGTTTCTTGTCATAGCAGCACACCTAGACCACATGCATAACCTTTTTTTTTTTTTTTGCCCCCTTTATCTTTTTTTGGTAATTTCTTTGGATGTGCATGGCTATCAGTGTTCCTGTTTCCTCTTGTTTGATTAAAAAAGGAATTTAGCAGTTCTTTTAATTATATACAGTATTAGTTGTTCCTCTGAATTTTTCCCCCCTGTTTTCTAAGAGACTAATTGGCAGCAAAATTGCTGCAGAAGACCTTTGGAATAAAGAACTGCTATCCCTTGAAATAGCTGCTGTTTCTGACTTTTTTTTTTCTTCAGTAGAAGCAGAATCTAGCTGCCCAAGGAGAAGGGAGTATCTTCTTTTGCTGGAAAGATGGAAAGATGAAACTGCCACAAAGAACAGGTGAATGGAGACGATAGCATTCTTGTAAATGCATACACCATTCCTCTGCTCCCTCACCAGGAGTCTCGTTGAAGAATGATGGAAATAGTGGCCACTGGTGAAAGATTGTCACTACTGTAGAGCACTGCTCTTCAGTCTCTTTTGAAAATGTGTTAGGGAAAAAAAAAAAACACAAAGGAGGTGGGCAATCTTTCCAGGCCTGTTCTTGTAATATTTTAGTCAGCTTTAAGTTTGCAAAATCTTCATTATTATGTTGAAGGTTAGAGGTGAAGTCAGACCAATATGTAAAATATGAAAGGACCCACTTTTTCAGTTAATTTGTGACTAAAATAATGGGGGGGTTGTTGTAAATTCTTGAAACCCCTGTTCTGTACTGTATGTGCAATGCAATGGCTGTGAGGATGGACTGTATTTTGAATATTTATCAGACATAGCAAATCTGTATTTTAAGGTGTTGCAGCTGACCATCTTGTAATGCTTGCAAATCCTGACTGGTAATAATCCCTTCTCTGAAGAACTGCAGAATGATTTCTTATCTCTAAATTGACTTCTGGTTATTTCAACCCATTATCTGCTTGCCCAGCAGTCTTAGGTAACTGGAATTCATCTGTATAGGACTGCTTTCTCTTCCTCCTCCTCTTTACCTAGCACTCCTCATCAGCCCCCTTGCAAAGAAACAGGATTTCACTTACCTCTTTTGTTTACATACTGACCTGTGAGTTTGAACAACTGCTGTTCAAAGCGCTGTGCCCCAGGGAGAAGTGTTGAGCTAGTCCGGGAATAATTTTTGTATGAACTGTAAAAGCCCTTTTGTTTCAGATGACCACCTTACATTCTAAACCGAAGAACAGAGCAACTTGTTTGCACAGTGGATTGTGAGGCTTTGCAGCTACTGCTTTTTTTCCAGTAATGCTTTTTGGGTTTTTTTGAGAATTTAAAAGATCTGGCGATCTAGCTTTGTTTCTGGTTTTCAATTCAGTGTTTTGTTAAAATGTCGTACTGCAGGCAGTTTTACATTGATACACAGAATAGTTACACTGATGTTAGTGTAACTAACTCCACTCCTGCATGGGCCCCATATTTTAGGATTGTCATCAAGATGTCAGTATTTTCTACTGTAGACAGGGCAGTAATCTTTTTCTATGCACATGAATGCTGGAGCCTTCTTTTCCCATCTGTTTTGGAGCATTGTGTCAAATCTGAAGCCGTACTTGGAAGGCTGCTTGGATATTGCTTTCCTGTCCTGTTTTCAGACTCTAGCAGGTATTTCCTTCACAGCTCTGAGTAAGCTCTGCTGTCCTTGAGCAAGTGTCCTGAGGAACAGCGGGTTCTGCTTTATCCTTAGACTATGGGAGTTTAGCTGGCAAAGAGAAGACTTTTCTTGTCTGAAATGTGGCAGCCATGTTAAAGTGAGGTTCCATTAAACAGAATTACAAGGTCCCTGATTATGGCCCAGTCTGGCTTTGTAGATGCCAGAGATGCAGTCTCTGTTTGGATGATCAAAAAAGATTATTTGATTTTGTCACAACTGGTGTCTGCAAGTAGATGTTTGCTATAGGAGTTAAAACCACCAATGCATGTTCCAATTTTGAATTGTGTCTTTTTTTTTAGTTGGGAGTCCTCGGATCTATGATTTTTGCTTTCCAAATAGATTATTTAAATCACACAATTATGATATTTATACAACTGAAGTTGTCTCTTCTGTGTTCTGCTTTACATGAAAATGCATGTGCACCCAAGCACTGTTAAACTTTTCTAGTAAGGTAAACTGTAAATTATATCTGAGTTAATTTTTTTCTGAAAGCAGTCTGCAGCTTTGCTGTACAGATGCTCTCTTGGTAAATGAAACATTACTTACCTTAATTATGAGCATTAATGGACATGCTGTGGGCCCAGTATTTGCTAATGTCAGGTAGAATCTAAGTTATGTCTTTTTATGCTTGACAAATGTGGCAGTAACTGTAGTTCTGACTATCTTGTCTGAATGAATCAATGGCATGTGCATGAGTAGTTGCTGGCAATCACCTGTAATGTATAAGCAGACTATCCTCTTCTTTCAAGCATCTTCTGCAGGCACCGTTATTACTAAAATGCTACTAATTTGTTAGGTGCCTGTGCTCCAGAACACTCTCTGTAACTGATGAATGTCTTGCAGTTTCTCCTTGTGCCTTTATCTCCTTTTAATGGTCCCTCTGCTCTTACAGAAACCGATATGCTTCTGTCCAAGTGTGTGATGCTAACTACTGAATGTCTACAGCATTAATATAAGCAGACGTAAATAGAGCAAGGCCTCTACAAAAAACATGTCTTTTCCCATCATACAGACTATACCTGTGTTCAGATATTATTTTTTAATTGAAAATTTTCAGTGGCTTTCTCGAGCTCAATATGTACTCAATGTTAAGACACTTTTTAAACACATATAGATGTATATGTTTGTGTGTATATCTGTGTATATATACACATGTACGTAAGTTGTATATTCATTTGACAAGGAAGATTCGTATGTATGGGACAGTTCTTTTCAAAATGCAAAGTTTCCCAAAAGCCAGTGAAGAAAAAGGGAGACATGAATGAAGTGGGCTGAAACAGTTTTGATCTTATTTGCAATACCCCTGTTTTGCAAGATAGAGAGGAAAATCATGGGGTTTTTTCTTGAAACAAAAACTGAGCTGGTTTACAGAATTTGAAGGGATATGTACAAATAGCTATTCCTGTTTACTTGTTGCCATGGATGTTATTTGAGGGGTTACTGTCTTTGTTTTCATGAAATAGTTTAAAGTTTGGAGGACAAACTGTATGTCTTAAGTAAAACAGAAGATGAATCTTTACATGAATGGTGAAATGAACTTCAGCTGCACTAAGTGCTTGGGTATTTCAATGTTGTAGTAGTTGGACACTGCACAGAACAGCATTTATGTATACTTCATGTGTCTTGTACCAAGTGCTAAAGGAAGTTGCCTGCAATAGTGATACCTAAGAAGCTGTCACATTCACTAGATTCTGTTCTCCTCCTCTCTTCATAGCGTTCCTGACCCGTCCACTACATGAATTTTTTCCTCCTGTCTCTTTTTAGTGTCAGCATTTGACTTTTCTCTAGCAAAACTATAGTGATGAGTTTGCTATGCAGAAACACTTGTCCAAAGAGTTGTGTAGAATATGAATATTTGACAAATATTTTCTTCGTTTTTCTTAGGAGATAAGTTTTACCTGGGATTGGTGAACTGGGGAGTCCTAATGCAGATCTTGGGCTAAACGCATGTAGGTAGTAGTGTTCCCCCATTTCCCTCATCACTTACCACTGCCACCACTTGATTATCAGAAACGGCATGTCAGGAAATCCTGCCCTGATTAGGTCTTTCGGCACTTTAATTGCAAGAATTATTTCATTACTGAGAAAGAAATGCGCAGGCACGGATTCACAGGACTGATGAAAAACACTTGAACTTCCCTGCAAACTTTCTGAAAAATTTCACCTTTATTAGAGAACCTTTTCTCTGCGTTCTTAATTTCTGTGCAATTAATCAAAGAATAACTGGAGTAATTTATTAACTTTGACAGGCAAATTGTCTTTTACATCAAAGTACTGTTCTAGCTCTCTGGCAGTGGACAAAATTAAATCTTTAATAGAAATCTTAATGTCTTCACCAAAAAAGAATTGGAAAATGTTATGTATTATGTAGCATGTTACTTTTTCTTGCTTACAGGGCACAGACATAACGGCTAGTAGAGCATCTGAAAGGTGAGAGTATTGTGTTTTGAATACTTCCACTGATCTGACCTGTATAATGGCAGTAGTTAAAACTGCTGAAGGTGAATCCGTTTGCATTTCTTTTTAAAATTAGGTCTCTGTCTTTCGCTGATATGTATAAACTTTTTTTTTATATAGCTTTAAGATGTTCTTTAGCACCTTTAAACATTTTTCTTTGCTGTCTCATAACTTGAGTTCCAGTATTTTAATTTAAAGAGCATTCTGTTGTGAGAATGTGAAGCAATGTGCGTATTATGCGTTCTGAAGTATTGTCAAAAAGATGCATTGTGGAATGAAAAAATGGCATTGTGTCGAAAGCATTCTGTCTTGACAGTTCCTGTTCTGCAGAACTCTGAGTAGTGTCAAGAACTGCAATAGTTTTAGGATTTTTTTTTTTTTTTTTTTAAGTTGTTAGCCTCAGCTTTTCTGTTACTTAAGTAAAAGGTGTGTTGCTTTCAAAAGGTGGCTAACAATTGTTTGGAGCTGGCTGCCAGAAATGGTTCTCAGAACTCCCCAATTGCTTTGTCAGATAAGGCTTTACCCCATAAAAGTGTTGTGTGTTGTTACAATTTTTTGTTTGGTTTTTTTTGTGTGTGTGGTGGTTGGGGTTTTGGGGGTTTTTTGTTGTTTTTTACTTTTCACTCCCTTCTGAAGGTACTTAAAAGGAGGCTTAGCATTTGCAGTATTTGGTAGCATGAGGGTGGGTTGTTTTTTATCTCACCAAGATTGGGTAACACTTTGTCTGAAATGTCTTCTTCCTTTCCATCTTTCATATTTTAATAGGGGTATTAGAATTTTATGAAACCTAATTAATTCAGAAAGAGACTGATGTTTACACAGACAGATTGTATAATGCTTATGGCTCTGGGTATGCTTTCATGCTTCCTCAAGGAAGGAGGGGATGGTTTAGGTCCTGAAAGTAATGTTATCTGCACTTAATTGTATTTTCACCCTTTCTTCTGCAGCCTTTCCAACATCTTCCTTTGGAACAGTAGAGGGTAGGTGAAGCTTTTCTAGAGATAGGCTTCTCTTTAAAACATGGCTAGCAAAATGGCAATAGTGGAGGTGCCTTGTTTTTGTTTTATTCTGTCCTTTAAAGAGCAAGGAAAATAGGAAGAAAGATCTGTTGTTGATATTATGAAATAGGCCTTTGCTGTAATTAACAGCCTGGGAATTTTTCTGCTTGCTTTTCTTATCCCTGTGTTGCAAAAGTTTGCTGTCCTGCTGAGATTTCTTTTGGGAATGCAGAGGTGTGTTCTAGCTAAAAAGCATGTGCTTTGCCTAATAAGCTTTCCTAGCCATTGAGCCCAGCTGGCTGCTGCAGTCTGTATTTGTTTTGTCTTAACTAATATCCATGCTTTAAATTAAACTAACACTTTTTGCATTAAATGACAAACCAAGCACAATGTCCATAAATGAAACCAAACACTGTAATCTACTAATTTTTGTTTTCAATGTGCAGCATTACGTAATCAAGCAGCCTACTAAGAAGGAAGATGTGGAAATAGCACTGGTGGCATGTAAATAGTGCTGAACTAAAGTGATCAGCCTTTGTTGAAGGGGGATACTTATATTGAGTTAACGGTTTAGCACTTCCTTTCTAAAATACAGAAGACAAGTGAAGAGAGCAGGGTCTGGCCGGTCAGCACAAAATGTTCTCGTCAAATCTTCATATCTTTTGCTGTAGGAGACTGTATGCTGTCAACATGTAGCATTTAGCTGGAGTCCACTGATGGGTTAATTTTCAGGGCTGCTGCAGCCTTGCACCTACCTCTGAAGTTGACAAAAGTTCCAAGTACTCAAACTCCCTGAAATTCAGCCACTTGTCTTTCTGGTTTGGTCCAAATTGTGAATGAACAGAATAACTGTTAGAAGATTAAGCATGGAATAGAAATTCTATTTCAAAATAGTCATAAATCACTATTTATGAGTCTACAACAGTGATAGTGGAATGGTTGCTGCAAGATTGTTCTTCATGTATTTGTGGAAATTAAAAATGTTTTTGTTCTTATGCCCCTTTCTCTTCTTGTCTGCAGTTTTTGTAATTGAGTGATGCGAGACGTTTTCTTGTTAGGAAAGCATTTGCCAATGCGAAGAGGAATGCGTCTTCTGTGATGCTCACAGATTTTGGGACTGTTGGGTCTTATGTCCTTCTTTCTAGACAAAGGCTTACTGTGGCTGGTACCTGTAAAGATGTATTACTGTAACGTGGGCTTCAGTCTCGGGAGATGCGGAGCTTTAGCTACGAGGCTAGCGCTACATCATCTTCGGTGCTGTTTCAGGTAGTGCTGCTTCTCTGCTTCTGCCTCTCCAGCCTTGTGGATGACAGCAAGTTTGGGTTCTGGCACAGTTCCCCTCGGCTCCTCAGCCCCTTTTACTGTCAGTTTGGGCTGTGCACCCTTCTTCCTTTTTTTCTCTTCCAGACTGTCCATGCCTGGCCCTGGTTTACAGCTGCACTTGCCACACTCAGTGCAATCGTAGGCATGGATGAGAGATGTAAGCTTGCCTCTTCTCTGGCTTTATTGCTGAATATGAACATTTTTCATGTAGTACCAGTCAAATATACAAAGCTCTGTCCACTTCCAACTCTGTTGTTAGGTACCAGAGGAGGTGGGTTTTTTTGTTTTGTTGTTTGTTTGTTTTTGGTTTTTTAATAAGATGCAGCAGCTGCTTGGAAGTTAAATTAAAAAAAACCTCCACAACAATAAAAACACACACATACACACACACCCCTCCCACCTTTAACCCTGTTTCGATATTTATTGTCACAGTAGTAAGGACAGACTCTTTTCTGCCAGTGAATTCATGTAGTTTAAAGCTGCTGGGAGCAGAAGCTTCTCCATTTGCTACTAGGGTGAGTGGCATCTGACCTGCACATAAATGCTCTCCTGTTCTCATATTCATTGTAGGCAAGCAGTCTGAGCTGGGTCAAGATGAAGATTTGAATCTATTTGATGGTTCTCCATGTTGCTCTTCAAAGAATTGCATTGCACTGAGGCTCTAGACCTTTTTTTTCCCTTTACACAAATGTCAGTGGACAGATTTAGGGCCTCGATGTCAACTCCATTCACTTACAGGTTTGCCTCATGTTTATTAAACTGTGACTGATCAGAATCAAAGTAAATTTCCTGAAGTCAAAACTGCTGATAATGACACCTCAAAAAGATATAAATAATTGCATTGTAATTATACTATTTAAAAAGGGCAGACTTTTCCATGACTGAAAAAAAACCCAAAAACCCACCCCACTTTTTTTTCCTAACAGCGCTCTTTTTTAGTAATGTATTAAAAATATCAAGATGAATTTTTTTACACTTGATTTAAAAAACTCGATTCAGAAATTTGTTTAGGTCTTCTGAACAAAGCAATGACACTAATACATGAAATGTAATCTGTTAATGGCTTACCGGCATCTGTGAGAAGGGAATATATGGATTTTAATGCTATTGTTTGGTACATTAAAAAAAAACCAAACAACAAAATATTGCTGAGTGGTTGGATATTTCTGGAAAAAAAAAAGAGTATGAGAAGGAGATCTCATTTAGCTGTACCCAAAATAAAAAGAGGGAAGAAATGAGAACTTCTCCTGCAATGTTGTCATCCTACACTTCTCGGTGGAAGGTCTCAGTGTTATAACTGAAACTTGGTTAAAAAAATAAATAAATTAAAAAGTTATGTCTTTAATAGTCCTGACATCAGTGATGGAAATTCAGAAAGTGCTTCACAGCCACTATGACCTTTACAGTATTAAACCTGTCCAAGGATTGCTATCCTAGCTTTTCAGTAGCACTCTGAAACCATCAATAAATGGTGTCCTTGCTTTTTTTGAATTTGCTGCCAGTGTGTATTTAAAGTTCTATAGTATGGGAGGAATAGAGATTTCAACCACAAAATACAAAGATTACATATTATGCTGGACATGCAGTTTAAACACAACTCTAGGTAAGGTTACAGGTACTTCCAAATGTAACAAACTTAAAATGCTCTTTTCTGCCTTAATGGAAGGTTGGGATTTGTGATAATTAGCAAAGTGCTTGGTAGTATCTTGGAGGTGGCAGGGGGGGAAAGGAGCAGACAGATGAAACTTTGTAGTTCCATGTTTCAACAAAAAAGGCCAGTATTTGTTATGGCAGCGTTTTTTTTTTTTTTCCTTAACATGTGGACAAGATGCTCTAAACTCAGCTTCGGGAACTGAGTCTGACTGAAGTGCCAAATTGAGAATGGATTGTGATGTATTTTTATTTTGTGTCAGGTTTTGGGGGTGTTCTTTGTTTCTTTGGGGGGAGGGGGTGGGCAGGTTGGAGGGTTTTTGGTTACTTCTTGATTCCATTTAGGGGATTCCAAATTTCTCTACTTAGAAACCACACCTTCCCCAAGCCCTCCTGAACAGCAGGAGCTAGAATTTCATGTGCCCTGATCTTGAGAGGCAGTAACAATTTTAACTGCACCCCTCATCCCAATTCATTCCTTTGAGAGGCAGGTAAAATGAACTTATTTTGCAAAACAAGTTAATGTTCCAAATGCAGCATAAGTATGAAAACATAATAATTGGCTGTATGTCCTGTGTAAAAAGGCAGAAGTTCCTCACTAAGAAACTATCACCCACCTTCCTACGCACACTGTGATTAATGATTATTCTGTGAGACTGCAGCAATTTGTGAACTCTTTAAATGGAAATGGATACAGAAATAAATTTATCGTGAGAATGCTTATTTCCCAGTTATTTTTTCTGAAGATGCTTTCATTCATCTTACCACTTTTAGTGTGAGAAATTCAAACTCCTTTTCTCTTCCACAAGGTATTTTGTGTTCATATTGCTTTAA
Source organism: Aviceda cuculoides (assembly GCA_035590195.1). Lineage (NCBI taxonomy): Eukaryota > Metazoa > Chordata > Aves > Accipitriformes > Accipitridae > Aviceda > Aviceda cuculoides. Next base: position 16,533,854 of record JAVJGG010000061.1, read on the forward strand.
TAACAGTTTTTCTA
>JAVJGG010000061.1:16533967-16558765 GCA_035590195.1 Aviceda cuculoides
AAGCTGACTCGCATGTCTGTAGAGTTCAGAATATCCATCTGTCTAAATCTTAAAATCTTCTGAAGGGTGAAGTGCAGTTCTGACCACCTCTGTCTTATCTCCATAACTTCAGGTTTGTGAATTTGTGTGAACGTTTTCCGGTGAATTAAAGACCTCTTATTTTGCTCTAGTAAAATGAATTATTAATTTGTTTTGTACTGAGGTATGAGAAAATAGTAAGCTTCGGCTTACTAGCTATCAAAGCATGTTCTGTGCAAGCATGTTGAGAATTTGCTTTCATTCTCTGGATGTTCCTAGGCACTAATGTGTTAGTTGGCTTAGACTATTCCTGTACGTGTACAGCTAGGTGAACATAAATATGTCCTCAGCTGCTGATGTCTTAATATCGTAAGTGGAACTAGACAAGCAAAATTCCTAGTTTGTCCATTATAGTTCCATTTTATGCTTCATGCTAGTGAAAGCACTGTTGTTTGAGACCCTGTGAATGTTCTGTCTGATTTTCTCTGAAAGGCTTGCTGTGTAATTTTAGAGGATGCACTTGTTCTGTGATGAAGGCTAGCGTGTATGGGTTAATGGTCTTTTCTGTGTCAGCATATTTTTCTGGCATATTTTTAAGGGGGAATGATCTTGCTTCTTGGGAATGGTTTTTGGTGCTTTGGGCAAATTGGCCTTTGGAAGGGGAATCGGCAAATGTTCTGTGTAGCTCTTGTAAAACCAAAAGGGAAGTTTATTTCATTGTTTTATAATGGTTTTTCTTGTAGGCACTGTGAGGGGACTAGAACTTGTCTTCAGCTCCTATTAGACAAAGAGGAAGTTTTGTTCTTATGGCAAGAAGAGAGTTTGGCTTGTATGCCTTATTTGTTTGTTACATGTATCATCATTGAAACCCACAATTGTCAGAAAAGTTGTAAGTAACAGGGTTAATTCTGTACTACCAGTTGGCTTGCTTTGCTACAGTAAATATAAAAATGTCATGTATAATAACTCTTAAAGTCTTGACAGAATGGTGCATAACTCATAGGAAGCTTTTAAAAGCAGAAATGTTTTCTACCAGACTAATGCTTTTTGGTTAGGCTCAACAATGGATCTTACCCTATTTAGTGCAGCATTGTTTGTTTTTAAAATAAAACAAATAGTCGCTAATAGATGCACTCTGTCACTCTCTTGCTGCTCATTTTCTACTAGTCTCCTTTTCTGCTGAGAGTATTTGTCTCATAAATAAGTCATGCCACAGAGAATCTGTGCTGTAGCATCATCCCATCCATCTTTCCTACTAGCAGAATTGCTTTGACTTTGATGCGGACTAATTAAGTTCACATATTCTTATGGACATCTTAGAGTAGTTAAAGAAAAGATAGCTGAAATATCTGTGCTTTTCTTAATGAGGCTGTAGAACTTGTTAGGGCTTTGATCCTACGTATCCTGAAGTTTCTTTTTTCTTTTCTTTTTGAAAGGATGCTATCTAGAGTATTTCCATCAAAGTAGTATGGCAAACTTCCCAAGAGCATACCTGTTTTAATATGAAGAATCTGATTTCTTAGTTTTATGCAAGGCAAAGTACAATCTCTGCAGCATGGGCAGGGTTTAATGAGACTCTGCACAGCACCAGGCAGAGTTTGTGTGTTTAGCTTGCTCCTTGAATTGCTTCCCAAGTCACGTGCTCACAGATTAGATCAATACATTACCTAATAGGACGTTTAAAAACATTTCCACGATTTGCTGACATGGGAGAATGGTGAGGTAAAGTAATAGATTTTGTTACTAGATCTTAGAATACACTACTGCGGTATTGGCAAGCCCCTTGTTCTCATGTGAAATTCGCTACTGCAGTGGTGCATTGCAGGAAATAGATAAAAATCAACACACAGAACATATCCCTGCATCATATACATTCGGGGAAAGAGACATGCATTTGAACCTTAAGGAGCTTATATGTTTTCACAGGACAAATATGCTTTCCACTTCTAAAAGAATCCTACTACAGAAGGACATGCAATTTCATTTGAAAAAGATCCATTATTTAAATGGTTTAAAAACATAATAGGCTCTTAAATGCATCTTTATGGAGTACTTGAGAAATCATTTAGATTTGTAAATGCTAGTAGTGGGGATGAGCACCTACCAAAGGAGAAGCAAATAAGCAATTTCAGCGTAGTCATTTGAATTTCAGAGAATTGCTTTGTTCTTGTTGAAATACAGCTTTTTACTACTGTGACTATATATGGGGAGACCGAAATTACATCTTTAGAGCATCTTCCTATTTTTCTCCTCTAGCTTGTGCTGTCTGTCTTTTAACTTGTGCAACTGTTTGGTTTTATTTTTTCCCTCCCAAGTTTCATATCAGCCTTCTACCTGCTGTGGAATTCTGTGTGAAACAAAAGTTGGGGTTTTTTTAAAAACAAAACAAAACCAACAAACACAAAAAACCAAACTGATTTAAGGTCCACCTCTTGGTATGATCCAGAGTAAGGAGAGCAGGAAAAAAAAAATCTGTATGTAGAGGTTAAATGATAACTAGTCAGATGTCTGTTTCACCCCCAAATACAATTCTTAATTTCATCAAAGTTCTCTAGTTTTAGATTGACTTGCACTGCTCTCTTGAGAAGAGCCCTTGAACCAAACCTGTGTTTTTGGAGCTTGGATAGACTTTGGCTACAACATTGTTCTCATTTAAGAACATGTCTTTATTGCAGAGTTGATTCAGAAAAATGTGTTGTCTCTCTTCTGAGTATTGTCCATACATATAATCCCTTAATTTTAGTGTGTTGGAGCTTTAACTGTAATTCCCTTCAGGGTACACACACTCCAAGCTTAAGATCGCACAGATTGTCAATAGAAGGAACTCCCCAGCTGCGTAGTCTAATTGTTTTAGAGCAGGAAGGCTTGATTACTGCACAAACAGCTGCAGTTGCTCTAAATGTGTGTCACTGCCCCTCATTTGGGGATGGTTCCAGCTACAGTTGAGCCAGTGGAACAAATAATGTGAGTGCTCCTCATCGGCACGAAGTCACCTGTCTTAGTTGAGAAAAATACATGTTAGGTGCAAATTGTATGAGATGACGCAGAACAGTTTAAACCAGTCCCTTCCAGTAGGAAGGGGACAAATAAGATGAGTTTACTGATGTTTTCCATCCTGCCATTTAGTGCAAGGCCTCATTGGAGCTTTGATCTTACTGGATGGAAGACCACATTAAAAGCAAGTCACTATTCTTGTTCTGAATCTTTGGGAAAAAATGACTTACTTGAAGTAGCTCACTTAGGAATGGGAAAGGTTGCTTTAGGATAGGGTGATCCCAGTGTATAATGGCATATAATGTTAGCAACTAGTAGGTCAAGTTTATTAGATGAGAACTAAAGTATCTGTCCTCAAGAGGCCTGGTTCTTTCTGGAAGAAAGGCTCTAGGAAGGCTTTTCTGACTCCTATAGATCAATCTTTGTATGTATTAGTCCAGTTATTTGTGAATAAGGAAGGCGGGGAAAGGAGGTTGTCTTCTCTGAAATAACTTTCAGTGGTTTGAGGTTTTTTCGGGTTTTGTTTTGTTTTTTTTTTTCCTTCTCTGCTCTCTCTCCCTTTACTGGTCTCAGAGCAGCTGTAGTATGTTTGGCACAGAGGAAAATGGTCTTTAAAACTATTCTCTAAATTAATGCACTCAAGAATTCAGAAAAGCATGTGGAGTCATAAAAAAAACTTTTATTATCTGACACTTAGTATGTATAGGAGCATTTTTAAAGCTTTCTGTGTGGAATCTGTTTGCTGGTGTTTGGTTTTTGTTTTTTTTTTTTTCTTTTAATGGACTCAAAGCTATTTCAAATTTGCTTCTTTCAGTTCAGATCAGTGAGTCTCCTTATTTTATACTGCACCTTTTTCCAACTTCTGCTTAGTGAAAAGTTACCCATATTTTCCTTAACCGTGATAGGGAATGAACCCTCCCTGCCAGTTTAGGGCTCTAAATTGAACAGTAGTGCCATGCAAACGAGTTATTAATGTAACTACTCACAGTGCTCTACAACTGTTCAGTAATATCCATTCCCATTTTGTGGTGTAGTTTGGAGAAGGAAAGTGAATGCTCTGGCTGTTGATTCAGAAGTCAGTGGATGCTGGGATATTACCTGCATGTGAAAGTTTCTGGGATAACTTAATCCAGATCTTTCATCGTTCAGCAGAATAGATGGTGTTATTTCAGAAGATGTTTGTGGTCCTTTCAGGCTTATTTTGAATGTTGTTGCTTCCAGCTGATGTGTCTAAAGATGCTTTTATAGATGACCTCTTTTCTTGCATGTTACGAGACAGCCCCTCTGTGTTGCTTATGCCCTGTGAACTTGAAGGGTTTACCTGCATGTTCCTCCTGTGTCTTGTCTTTGGATCAGTGTTCCTTCTTTGTTACTAACAATACACTTTTGTATAGAGCATTTTGTTGGTGTTCAGCTAACTCTTGAAAGCATGGTACACCTCTCTTGTCATCTTCCCACCCTTGGGGCAGAGAACAAAAACAATTGTTTACTATGTCCAAAGGCACAAGGCAAAATACCGTCAGGCTTCCACGGTCATTTTTGTGGGTAATTTTACACAGAAGTGGAAACAACCCTAGTTGGTTTCTCTCGCTCTTTCTCTCAACTTAATTCTACTAATTCTACCATTATTATTTCTCTGGATGGGGATCCTGGTCCAATCAAAATATTTGGCCAACTGTGCTTTGATTCCTGGTGGGTTAGCCACACTGCTGTTGTGGCAAGCCATCACTCCTGCAGAAGGTAACTCAGGCTGCTTTATTAATTAGGATAAACTCCCATACTCCCCAGCCTCCAGAGAATGTGTCAGCTTGGCATCAGAGCACCACAGAACACTTAGCTGAGGCTTGTCATTGCCAGATGAGGAAATTGAGATAATGTGTCAAAACCAAAAACTACAACTGCAAAAGGAATAGGATTAGTGTGCTTTTAAAACTTTTAGACAAAAAAGTACTAATTAAGAAGATAATTTGAAATATTCTGAAATTTGCCTCAAAAACTGCAAGTCTCATTCCCCTCGTGTGGGTGCTAGTGTGTCTTCTGTGAAGATAAGGATGGGAGAAAAAAAAAAAACAAACCTGAAAAAATAAAGGCAGGGGGGTAATTGCCTTCAGAATTTGAATTGCAGAAAATATTTAATCATTCTTTCTCTGGCAGTAGGTACTGTGCAACTAATATTTTTTTCAAAATCAGTGTTAAATTAAGATAAAATGATTCTGAGGTTCAAACAGGTGAGTTTAATGTATATGTTACTTTGCCTTATCAAAAGACAGGTAGTTTGTGCCCTTGCTGGGATGCAGCATCTTGAATAAGGTGTAATGGCAAAGGTTTATCTGTCTGGAAGAAAAAAAAAGTTTTCTCAAGTTGCTTTCTAGCATCTTTTGTAGCATGTTCAGTACTTTCATTTTTCCCTCTTACAGTTTTTTTCACTTACAGGCAGAAGTAGGATTAATTGGGATTAGCCATGGGTTAATCTAATATACAGAAGGACAGCAAGCTGCTCAGATGGTCATAATGGTATATTTTTATTTACATGCAGTTTGAGAACTGTGATGTTGTTAAATAACTTAGGCTATTTAATCTTTAATTATGAATTGTGGTATTGTTGTCTTCAAACTTGTTCTCAGATGGTCAGAGCCAAACATGCTGTTCACAGACTAGGCAAGTTGTGTAGACATCTCTCTGCTGCACCTGATGGCAATAAGGGAGCCAGCAAATACACCGGTGCAGAGCAAGTGCCTTAGATTTAATGTTTGCTTTTGGCAGAGCTGAAATACTTAACTGTCTTTTTCTGCTGCTCTCTAAACAAACACTTAGAATAACCCAGTTTAAGAAGTTACCTGTAGTTGGCTTTTTTTAAAAGGTGACTTTCTGAACATTTGCCAAACCAGATAATTCTGTAACTAGTGCACAGTTTTGCTAGTACTAGTAAAACCTTTACTGGTACCCCTGAACTTAGTGGGGCTGGAAACAAAATTTACAGTATTGATGTCATATTTTTTTTTATATAGACATTTCTAATCGGACAATATAATAATTAAACTTGGTTGCAGGAAGTGAGTGAACAATACTTCAGTTGATTTTTTTTTTTTTTTCCCTCAAAGCTGATGTGTCAGAAATGTGCCCTGACTCAGAGTAACTCTGAATCATCCTTATCAGCATGTGGAGGAGTGATTTATATGCTGTACCACAGAGGACTATAGAATCAAGTCCTTCTTTTTGTTTCTTGAAACCTAAGAACATGGATTTGAAGTTTTAAGTTTATGAAATATCCCAGCCACTATACTAATGGGTCTGTGACACGCCTGCCTTAGGAAAGCAGTTCAGTGAATCTTGAAGTAAATGTAGACTAAGAAGTGATAGAAATGTCGTAAGGCAGATTTGACCTAAATTTGTTACTCTTGAGGTGCAAAGAGTGCTTGAGAGTAGTAAATCTTGTCAGCTGTTATTTAATATTGGCTTTTTCCTCTCACAAGGCAGAAGAAGCGCTGCTGTTGGAATAGCCATAGGGTCTCCATCTTCAGCAAAGAAAGAAGCAGTAGTCAGTTCTATGACCTTTTGTGATTATCTGTCGTTTTTCTTTCAAAAAATAGGCTGAGGGAAGCATGCTGTTCATCACTCAACATGTGCTGCTGTGTCTACATTACATTTGGACAAGAATTGGTTGCAACACAGATGGATAAGAATAAAGAAAAATGTCTGTGCCTAGGCTATGGTCTAGACACGGCAAGGTGAATAGGAAAGGCAAAAACTGACAGAGAGGAGTCGTCTTTCTGAAGAATTAGACTTGGGTTTGGGCTGGAAAGTGAAGCGTACCCCTCCAGAGACTTTCAATAATGATGATAATGTATTGGAAAATTAAATACTTTGTCTTCTAGTTTCTGATGTGTCTAAATGTTATGTCTGTTTTACACAAAAACTTACTTTAAAAGGTGGGAAAATTAGAAATAGATCTGTATTGGGAAACTTCTACTTTCCTAATGCTAAGAATTTGTACATGATCAAACACTTGCAGGGATCCATAGCCAGTGTATTTGCGTTAAGAGTACCTTAAGAATCTGCTTCTTCGAGTTGCTTGTGAACATGTACAGTGTGGTAACACTTTCCTTATGATCTTTTAACCTCCCAAGCCTCCCACTGTCTTGTTAGTGTTATCTAGTTCATTTTTTCCAGTGAACCTTTGTGGTGAATATGGTTTGCAGACTGTGAAAGGTAGGAGGTCTTTAGCTTACAAGCTTGTAACTGCCAACAGCTCTATTCTGAAAGAGCTTTGATATATTTAGTGTGAGCATAAGAGGCAAGACTCCTTAGGTACCCAAGTGGAAAACTTATTTAAAAAGATCTTTTCCTCTCATATACAATTAAGTGAAAAATGAGCTTCTAAAGCTACTTCTGAAATAGCTGGAAATACGGAAGGGTGGTTTGCAGTAGCTAAGGTCCATTGCATGCCTCTTGCTTTTTCTGCACAGTTTGCTTTGCAGGGATAGTGTATTGCCACTTGAAACTGCCATTCATTGATTTGAGGAGCCAATATCGTATGAAGTTGAAACAGGTTTGTAGGTTTTTGGAACAATGGATGCTACGTGCCCAGCATGACCTTGCTTTAGGAGGAGCCTGAGCTGACCCAGGAGAGGAGAGCAGGAACGGGAACTGTCAGAACTGCTAGGACAAAACAGTGCCTTTATGTTCTCCACTGCTGTTTTGATGGTAGGATGGTAGACTAATAATAAGCTATTCTGACAATTTGGGAAGACTTGGAGTGTCAGCAGTCTAGTTTTTGACCTACTGATGCCTGGTGCTTTCTTTTTAACTCATTTCATATCATAACTATTAACAATATTAAGAGCAGGTGGCTTTTTAGAGATGGACTCTATTGACATGTGCTAGAGGTGATTACAACCAGTTCCCTTTTGTGTCGTGCACTATTTTTTGCATCCTCATTTGCTAGGCTCTTTAAACCTCCTTTAAAGAAGGTACAGCACCATTGCTGAGGGTCTGGGTGTGTGAGTTACCACTGTCTTAGTAGAAATAAAGGAGATCAGTACAGGAAGAAACAGTGAAGAGGGAACTGGGGTATCTAACCTTGCTCACTCCGGCAGCTTTGTCAGTGGTGTCAGTTACTGTGTATACGTGCATGCATACATCATTTGTATTGTGCAGAACCATTCCCTCCTGTTTTCTGTCATTTAAAAAAATGGTGATAATCTTCCAGAAAGAAAACGCTCAAGGCCTCTTCTGGTTTCTGTGTGCAGTTCGTTAGAATATCAAAGCAAAATTAAAGGGGATAGAGAGAGGTTCAGTATGGACTGAAGGAAGGCTGGCTGGGGACATAAGATGAGGGACTGAGTGTGTGGGGAGAGAGAATAAGGTTAAAGATGGAGAGTGGAGGACTTTGAGGGTGAAGAGAATAAAGGAAAGCAGCAAGTAGGGAGCAGAACAAAATGATGGGGGGAGCAGAATAATAATGGGAGAGGGTATGGAGGAAGGGGTCGACTCTACATTTATGTCTTAGGATAAGGAAGGGGTGCTCTTGTATCTGGGAGGCCGTACCAGAGAAAAGGAGAAGTGACAGGTTAATTCTGCAGCCGAAATGCTGGATGACTTCCCTAAAGCATCTAGACCATAAGCAAGACCTAACTTGCTTTAAAAAAAAGTTGTGTTTTAAAGCAAGCTTGTGACTTTATGGATCTGACTGATTTTGATTACTCATTTGCAGTATTCTATTTCATCTTAGATTGTAGCCTCAAGAGATGTGAAGAGGGGTGGGAGTATTATGAAACAAAGTAATTTGATTATTTGGGGTGGGGTGGGAGGGTGGCAGCTTTGTTTTAACTTAGCAAATTGTTTAAAAGCACAGACAGATGAAAAGGAGACGGCTAATCTAGTTATGAATAGCCGCTATGGTTTTTGATATTGATTTCTTTCCTCACTCTGTTGTCTTTTAACCTTGTTTTCTTACAATTTTAGAAAAAACCATCTTGAGCTATACTGAACAAATAGAGGATATGGATAAAATAGCTTCCTTTAAATAAGTGATTTAACTTCCTCTTTTAACTTACCGCTACTTTTTTTTTTATATTCTTTGATTTCTCTTAATTTTCATGGAAATAAAAACACTTAAGGTATGAATTTTCTGCCTTTTAGCCAAAAATGATTGGTTTTTACATGCTTGTTCTGTCGTCTGTTTACAATACATTTAATGCTAATAGATTTATTTTTAGCTGGCTAAGTAAAATAGCTAGTTGCTAGAGTTGTTGTCATAGCAGCAATCTTAACAGATAGGCTGATCCTATTTAGCTTTTGCAGCCGAAGAGCGACCGTTAGGCAACAGTTTGACAGTTCTGCAGTATTTTTCTAAAGATGGAAATTGTGCTGGTGGTGGTGAATTTTTTTGGTCCTACTTTAAAATATTTCTTTCTGTAGGTGTGTGGAGTTTGATTCAACCAATCTATTTTCATCTGACAGAACTTAGGAGAACTTTGAATACACAACATGTGAGATTCAGGATTTAAGTCTTAATTTGTAGAAGCTTGAAAATAAATTACATGGTGCAGCATATTGCAAGCTTCTTTGTTGATTTTTTTTTTTTAACAGCCGTAAGTATCCTGAAAGAAAAATGCCAGACTAGAGAACAGGTTCGTGCATCATTTGTTCAGCACTAATTTTAAGTTGTGGCAGACTGGGCAAATATTACTGAAGAACTTCAGGAGTTATTTTTGGTGAAATGCCCTGCCTGGGTTAGATGATAGCTTAGTATTTTAGTAATTCCAATTCTTATTTTTTTAAATATGGAGGGGAAAAAAGGCACTTCTGTATTGCAAAGCAAAAAATAGTATTTTAGATTAGCCTGTAAAATAAGGTGTACCTCTAAGTGATCTCTGTAGGTCTGAGCTGTTACGTAAGTTCAGTTACTCTTAACATATGTCTGAATGCAGTTGCTGTTGTCTGAGATGAAAAGTGAATTTCTTCTGTCTGTATCTTCCAATCAGATGGTATTGGACCTGAATTGTTTTCCGTGTTGTTGAGCAAAACACTTACCCATCAAAGTCTCTTAAGTCTCTTACTAGACAGAGTAATTTTTCAAAAGATTTGTTGAAGTACCTGAGTTTAATGCTAAGAGAAAGTTTTGGGTGGTGTTGGCTTGAAAGAGTGCTTCAGATATGATTTAGAGTCAAAAAGTCTACTTAGCCTTCTAATTGCCTTTTTTTTTTCTTCTCCCCCTCCCCCCCCCCGGCTTGCTTGTTAAAATGTATTGTTATCATAGGAATGCAAACCATCATGTCAGGCTTATATGCTTGTTAATTTCCAGTCAATCATGGTAACTTTCATCACATACCTCCCCACTCTGAGTCGCTTGGGGAACAGTCAGCACATCACTTTCCAAACTTGATTCAAAGCCAGTCTGAGAGTGGCAAAAGTGACTTCTGTCACTCTTTGACTGGTATGGATTTGTATAGAGAAATCTAATGAATGAATCTGGCAGAATCTCCCAGCAGAGAAATGAAATGCCATATACCCACAAACATTTTAGTGTTCAAGTCCTATTACAGCCTTTGAGTGGATCGAGGAGCTTGGTGCTGTGAAAAAGCACAGTTTTTGCTGTGGTTCCACCTCCCAAACCTCCTTCCTCTTCACCCTTTTTATCTCCCTGCTGGGCATCTGCTTTCCCTGAGCTCTGATACTCATCTGAGTCTATTCCATCTCCCCCCCCAAACTTAGTAACCTGACAAAAGACTAGTTTTAGTCTGGCTTCGACTTCCAGCTTCGCCAGCTGAACCAGCCCAGCGAAGGGGCTGTTGAGCAGCAAAGCCCATTGCTTCAAGGCAGGGACTGTGGGTGGGAGGCGATTCCGAAAAACCGGGCAACAGCAGATGGTCGAGACCTGGCTTCCCTGGTCATCGGCGTCTCTGCTGCTGTGACGTTAAGCTCGTGCTGCACCAGCCATAATGCCCAAAGAGTTTTCACCGGTAGCGAATGTGTGCGTGGCGGCTCGTAGCTGGACGGAGGAACTGGTGCAGGTTAATCCTGGGGGGAGCGGCAGGTTCTTTTCTTGCACGTCTTTCTCCTGGCTCGCACATGGCTGTGCAGGTCGTTCTGCTGGTACACGGTTGGTATGGGAAGAGAAATGCTCAGGTGGGAACGGCAGGATTGTTTGTGTATTTTAGCAGCAGTGCCTGCTTACCCCTGCTCGGAGCCTTCGTTAAACCGCAGGCTGGGAGTTGTAAATGGGTTGATTATTGTCTGCTCTTGGACGAGACCTGCTGCCTATCAAGACTTGGTAATGTATTGGACAAATGGAAGAGTTTTCTCTGTTAACATGTCTAATTGGTGGTTTTGTCACATGGGGGCAGAACTGTTTGCCCTGCTGGTCTGCAGTCTTCAGAAGGCACCCAGTGAAAGGGAAAGCTAGCAGTTAGATCTACGGCTCTTTAGCTGGACTGGGAGATACGATTCTGTCACTCACGTTCTGTGTCTGTCTCTGTTCCAGGCAAAGTCGTGCATTTGTCATATGTGTGGTGCCCACCTGAACAGACTCCACTCTTGCCTCTACTGTGTCTTCTTTGGCTGTTTTACAAAGAAACATATTCACGAGCACGCAAAGACAAAGCGACACAATTTAGGTAAGCTGTCATCCTGATATCATCACTGGTGCTTTTTAACTCGCTGTATTATCCCTGTCAGTTCCAGGCCAGTAAGGAGATATATTCTTATAGCTACCTCATTAGTCAGGGAGATCAATTTTATTTGTGCTTTGGGTTAATTTAGTGGCATTATTTTAAACTTGGTGCTTAAGCTTCCACTGCATCATAGATAAGTTTTTGTTCACACCTTAAAATTTGAATTATTACTGTTTAGTATCTTAGTATTTATGAATTAATGTCATATATAGGGAAAAATAATAACAATGTGTGTAGACAGATTTTTTTTTTCTGAGTGTGAAAAATGGTGGGTTTAGTGCCTTGAACTAGAGCATTTATTTCAATGAACTTTTTTTCAGGAGGTCATGTTCACCTTTTTTGTCCTTGTTAAGGAAAAAAACATCATACCTATCGCAAAGACAACTAATCAAATAACAATCAGAATTATTTAAACTTCCAGGTTTAAAAGTTTAAAATTTAAAGTTCTGGGGTTTTGGTTCTGTTTGGTTTTTTGTTTGTTTGTTTTCCCCTGGATTGGCTTCTTGTTTCCAGTGGGGTCAATAACCTAAGTAATAAGAAGACTGTTTAACTGATATGGAGTACCTTTCCCCCAACTGCCTCAAAATTGTTGGTAAAATGCCAACAAGTTCTTGTATTCTGTCACCTTTGGTGCTACATAATGTTCAAAACCAAAAGCATTCAGTTTTGTTTTAAATTACTTATTGCTTGTAGTTTAGAACATTTTGGAGTTATAATGCAAAATCCTGATCATTTTATATTAAAATTCTGGTTGTGTCAAAATGGGTGTATACAGTTTTGGTTTTTGTACAACCACAATTTTTCTTCAAATGAAAATACATTCTTGGTGTGGAGTCATATAAGAAACAAGAAAAAAGGCATTATTCCATGGAATAAATTTTCTCTTGACCAGTGTAGCCACCATTCTCATTTAATTTATCCTAAGTGCTTATGGAACAAACTGTCTTTATTTTTCATGAAGACAAAGATGTTCCAGAAGGCCAACAGAGCTGTGTACTCCTGTGCTTAAGAAACTGGCATGTAAGTTTACTATTTATGGAAAAGATTATTTAAAACAGCAAATCGTTATAGTTTCTTCCTCCATATGTGTCAAGAAAGAAAAAAATTCAGGCTCCATAGCGGTATAGCTTAAGTTTGTAAATGCCTTGAAAAATAGAATACTGGAAAATAGTACTGAATATCCATAATGTTTATGAAGTTGCTAGCCTTTGAAAGTGACATGATCATAATTCTTGATGTCAAGGTAGGCAGCGTTATTCAGTATAAACTGAAGCACAGGTGGCTGTACTTTAAATGATAAGTTCAGGAGAAAAAAATGAAATGTGCTATTATGAGAAGATATCTGAAATTGGTAAGCGCTGATAAGGCCACATTTGGAATCCTGTGTCCAGTTCTGGGCTACCCAGTAAGAGAAAGATTGGAACTACTGGAGAGAGTCTAGCAAAGTGCCACAAAGATGGTGGAGGTACTGGAACACCCCTTATGAGAAAGGCTGAGAGCACTGTGACTGTTTAGCTTGCAGGAGAGATGCCTCAGGGGGGTCTTGTCAGTGTGTACAAATATCTGAAAGAATGGGTAAAAAGGTGGAGCCAGGCTTTTTTCAGTGGTGTCCAGTGACTGTAGAAGAGGCAGTGAGCACAAAATGAAACACAGGAGGTTCCGTCTGATCATCAGGGACCACATTTTTAGTGTGAGGGTGACCGAGGACAGGAACAGGTTGCCCCTGAGAGGTTGTGGAGTGTCTGTCCTTGGAGATATTCAAAAGCTGTCTGGGCATGGTCCTGGGCAACCTGCTCCAGATGGCCCTGCTTGAGCAGGAGGGTTGGACAAGGTGACCTCTGGAGGTCCCTGCCAGCCTCAACTGTTCTTTGAAAATTGAAAAGACAAACCGACCCTATATGACAATTTTTTATTGCTTTTTGCTGGGTGTAATCTCAGAGCTTTTGAACTCAATTCATAAGGTGAAATCACTTGGGAATCTTTACCAATGCAGAAGTACAGATTACTGTAGGTAAACTCTTTGTAAGGATTTCTGGTAAAGTGTATATATGTATTAAAAAACCCCTTCTGTGCCAATATAAGTTTATGGCCAGGATTAAGGCTTAAAAAAATACAGTGCTAAATTGAGACCATAGACAGTATTTGCCTGTTTATCTGTGGGTACTGTGGAAACACTAATATTTTTACCTTTAAACTTACCATATTTATGGAGAACCTTTTAAAAGAGCTTTATAATTGCACATGTGAGCTGCTGTTACCTATGTATTTGGGAAGCCTAAATTCAAGTTAATTTTTGTGCAAGGTAGAATTTGCTGTTGTCTGCTGTAGTGAAATATCTTCTGTTTCCTTAAAGGAAAAAAAAACCTGGACAGAGGAGGGAGGTTCTTTGCAGATGCACTCTTGCTTAAAGACTGTTGTAGTTATTGTCATGGTACTAGACAATTAAGAATGTGTCAGATAAGGTACTTCCCAAAAGGAATAGCCTTTGGATTAGAAAGGGCAAGACTGAATTATACAAGCCGAAGTACAGAATACAGTATTGTATCATCCCCAAAAGGATTCTTTTGCAGCTAAATATAATGTACTTGGTGCACAAATATATGTAATGTGAAGATTGTACAACTGACGTTTTGATTTCTAGTTTTGGAGATTCCTTTTTTTTTTTTTCTGTGTATGTTTTGGTGTTTAATTTTCAGCTGCATGTGAAATGAGCTGTAAAAATATTTTCGTAGTTTTGCTAGTGCTTTTGGTTGCTTTTACTGTTGCAGTTTTCGTTGGGGAAATAACATCTGATAGGCAAAAACAAGTTAAGTGCTTTGAAATTTCAAAACGAACAGGAATTATTTTAAAACACTTGGTGACTTTTTGCTGAGCCAACATCAGTCTCCATGGAGACTAGCAGGAACTGCACACTTAATCACAGTTCTAAAAAATAGCATAGATTTCAGCTGTAACAGCTGTCTGAGCACTGGAAGTGATGTTTTTGCAGCTAACTGCTGTATGTTTCAGGAGGTTTCAGGATCATAGTCCAGAGTGTTCTTAAAACACATCCCTTGTTATCTCTACTTCCCTGGGCAATATAAATTAGACATTCTCACTCTGACCTTATAGTGATACCTGTACTGTTGCATCTGCTTGCCTATTCAGTGTATATTAATAATACTGTACTTATTTTAATATATGCCTTGAGTTGTGGATGTGGGGGATGGGCAGGTGAAGTAAGATCCAGCTATATGAGCTTCTTTTTTTAATGTCTGCATTGCAGTCTCTGTTACAGTTGGTCACCATGATAGGCTGATATTTCCACTGGGTTGGGAATTGTTAATGCAATGTAAAATTTTTATACAGGTGTGAAAACCTTTAGAAAGAGGTAGATAAGACTGACCTTTCCAGAACTTTGAAGGCTTGGGACTATTCAAACTAGCCGTTTCATGTTCTGCTTCAGTGCTGTTTTCTTACTGTGTAGGCATCCCTCATAGCCCTCCAAATACATGAAAATGGTACCAGTTACAAACACCCATGGGTATGTCCTAGGACTGCTCAGAGATGGTCTATGTCAAAATATGTAGTATGCAAAGGAGTCGTCAGGAGCAGATAAGGCAGGGCTGTCTGTCCATATCCTCCTTGGGAATTGTAAGGTACTTAATCAAAGTCACTGTAATAGACATCTGATTATAGATGCTACCGATCTGAAATCCAGCAGCCTAAGCAAAGTGGTATCTTAGTCTGTGGACAGTGTTACTTCAGGAAATAGTTTCTGCTGTTGCAGTTTTAGTAATATAGAATCCTGAATTTCTCCTTTTTTCCTCTTCTCCCAATTTCATAAAACATGTTTTGGTTCTTTTGAAGTGCTTGTACTGGCTGAAGCTGTGTCAAAAATATCCAGCCTTCTACCCGGTAGTGGTCAACAGAGGTAGCTTAGAGAATAAGCAGCAGTATAATTATTAAGGTTTTTTTCCCTTTTTCTACTACTTAGCTCTTCAAAAACTTTCTGAGCAGGAGACCGCTTCTAGGTGCTTTTGTTCCATCAGCTGCCAGTAGCCTGTCCAGTGTTAAACCCTGGTTCCTTTTTGGCACCCACAACATGTAAATACAGCGAGTTCCACGTTTTTTTCTGAGCCATGTGGAAAAACACATGTGGTTTTTCTGGTTGGTTTTATAATGGATTTTGTAACTTTGCTCTGTATTTCTTTTGTGAGGAATTGAGAAATGGTGAGGAAAAAGTCCTTATTGATATCTTCTGGGATTCTTGATCTTTTTGTTAGTGTCAGATGTTTCCTTTTCCCAACCTGTAGGATCCTGAACTATTTTCAGCTTTTCTTACTGAAACTATTGTATGAGTCTCAATATACGCATAATACTTTTTTTTTCTTTTTTTTGTTTCTAACATATCCATCTGTGGTGACAACTCTTTGAATTAATACTCTTTACTATACTATTGACTTGTATTCTTAGTTAATGCTTCCATGACTTCTATCTTGTGTTTCTTAATATGCTGCTCAACGCTGAGCTGATGTTACTCGGGAGTTCTACTCAGTGACTCCATAACTTCTTTCCTGAGTGGCAATTATTATTTGTCTGCTACCTTATTGGTAGTGATTAGAGTTTCACTCTTGGTGGTATTGCCTATTTGCTAAGTATCTTGAAATACTTCTGGAGCTTTTTGCAAGCTTCAGATTTGATAATTCTAAATGAATGTGTACCATAAGCATACTTCGCCATCTTCTTATACAATCCTTCCAAATCGTGTTCCAGCACCTGGGGAATGTGCTGGTGGTTTCTGTCCTTATAAAAACTGATGGTCCCTTCCTTAACTCTTCTACAGTTGATCAATGAAGGAAAGTACGTAGTAACTTAGTCCCAGACTAGCAGGAACAGGAAGGTGGCTGTGAACAGTAGCTCTAAAAGAGAAGGGAGGCTGGTGCTGTAGAGAGAGTTCATCTTGAAACCGTAGCAGTGATTCTTCTATCAGTTTCCCAGTTGGGACTGAAAAATCCTAGGCAGACACCAAATGAAGTTTTAATATTCTCTCTGAGTGAATATTTTCTGCTTTGGTTATGTAATGATTAAAACTTTTTTTGGTGGGTTATCATATGAGAAGACAAACCAGCTAATTTTGAGAGTGGAGTATTTGTGTGACCTTGCTTGGGAGATTTCCCCCACATGCTATATATAGATATGTGTGTACACACACACACATACTGAGCTGCAAGAGAAAAACCACTGGTATGAGGAAAGTCTGTTACAGATAACCATTCTGAGTTAGATTAGTTCAATTATGGTATCGAAGCTCTGTGTAGATGTATTTAAACTTGGTAAGGAGCCAACTCATTCATTTCCATTCTATGCTCCTGTCTGTTAGAGGTGCACTCTTAACACATGAATAGTATCTCTGAAACACATAATGCAGTTTTTGGTTGAAGTTTTGGTCTGCTCTAAGGCTCTGTTCTGGAGTTAAAAGAATAGAGGTAAGTGAAATAACCACTGAACCTTAGGCCTGCTATGGGACTAAACAAGAAAGAGTTGGAAGGCTGAAGTACCATTCAACTTCTAAGGAGGCTGGCAAACAGGTCATTTCAGAATTAGTCCTGTTAGAGTACATTCATTATTTATTAGATCACAATATATGTGATGTATATGCTGATGTAAGGTTCAGTCCAATAAATACATTTGTGGTGAGAGGAACTGGATGAGTGAGCATAATCATGCTCATAGATTAAGTTGAGGATTTTTTGGTAGAATTCAAAAAGCTTCTACTTCACCTAGATAATAAATAACTAATTTTTTTCACCTGATTCAGAGGAAAAATGACAAAAAGCTGGTTTCTATACTTGAGTTGGTCAAAGGAAAAAATCTGGTAACTGCTGTTAACGCTTACCTGTCTGTTGAAATTTAATATGTTGAAAAAGAACAGTTGTAAAGGAATGGCAGTAAAAGTTGTTTAATTTTCTTTTGAGTTGGAAGGTATTGACCACAGTGTTAATTCTGCACGATGGCAGTAGAGTTCAGTTCTTTTGTAAACAGCCAGCTGAGACTTTCATTATACTCTGTGTGGAAGGGGCGATCCCGCACAGTGTATGGCAGTGCTAGAGTAGCAGTTTGGTTTTTCCTTTTGCATCTAGACTCAGAAAGGGGTAGAAAAGGTCATCTGGGGATTTTACCAGCCTCTTGATTTGACTTGTGATGTTTTGCTTGGTGATGGTGTGGAGAAAAGTCTGTTAAGGAGATGAAGGCAATGGAAAACAGCATGCAGTGTTTTATAGTTCTGTCAGAGATGGATAGTGTCAGACTAATATGTCTTTTTGATAATATAACTGATTTTCTTAGAAAAAGGAAATACACTGGACCTAATTTGTGTAGATCAAGTGAAGAATGTGAGATTTTAACCCCATGGAAATTGTTACTCGAGGTAGAAGTGTCAGGGATTAATGTAAGAACTGTGGTGTATGAGGCAGGATAAAGGGAGACGATGAATAAACTGGAAGCAGAGTGTGTAGGACACACGGACTTTGCTAACAGAACCAGTCCTGGTTTACTGCTATTTTCTAGTAATTGAAGAGAAGAAATTACATTTGTGTATGAAATTCATGAGGGTCACAAAGTTCAGAGGTATTGCTTATGCTAAGGAGGGCTAGGTAGTCCTGTGATAAGAATTAAATAACCTCATTGACTACAGTAATAAAAGTGAGATGAAATTTGATACTAGAATGTACAAACTCTTTCTACTTCAATATAATAATATCCTTGTGATATCAACCAGAGGATCGTTGATTGGAAGCAGAGGAGGAGGAAGGCAGTTTAGATATACAGGTCAGCCATAGGGTATGGCTTTGAACCTTCGATATTCCTCATAGCCATTAAAAAATATGCTATTCTAGGATGTATTGTGCAAAGTATTGCAGGCAAATTTTCTTTTGCTTACGTGATGCGCATTCCAGCATGGCATTCCTATAGCTTAGCTCAAACTTTGACCCAGACTGAACTCGTAAGAAGGCAGCAGGCATTTGTTCATTACAATTTTCTTCTGCTAGGAGATGCTCTGGTGAGTGCAGTTAGTTAAGAGCTTCTGTAAGACATCTCTCAAAAGCTTCTCTTACTATCAGAAATGACTCCTGAAGAGTTCTCTGTACACCTGGAATATCCTTAACCCTCAGAAAGCCCATCTCTTGATTATTTACCTGCATATTGCCAGCTCTGCATGCATCTGCTTGCCTCAGACCCAACTACTAACTTCTGTGCTGTTCTGGATCTTACTGCTGCTTTTATTGAAAATAGTGTTTTGAGGTAAGTCTCCATTGATCAAATGAGAATGTGCAGACAAGTGTAAGCAGTTAGCATCATATCATATATGGAGCAGCACAAAACTTGGTGGCTGTGATTTAGGGGTTCTGCCCCTGAATTTCTGAAAAAAAACCCCCCACAAACCAAACCAAAACAAAAAACCAGCAACATTAAGTAGGGAGTGTTTAACAATTTGTCTCCTTTAAACCTGAATAATAGTTTGTGGGATCAAGAAAAGGTGCTGTAGGCAGGAAGATTTCATTCTTTTCAGTTTTCAAAGGTTTGCTGCAAACAGGGGAACTGTTGAAGGTTGTAGGGTCAGAGAAGGGCAGGGAAAAGACTGACAAAAGGCAAAATATATTTTATAATAGAAAGTGCAGGGCAACTTAAGTATAGGCATGCTACGGACTCCTCTGTAGTATACTAGGTGTGTGCACACATATTTAAGTAGTGTGTGTGTGTGTATGATACATGTATTTCTGAATGAGGTCAAGGAGCTGCAGTTAATATTCTGCTCATAATAAATTAACGTAAAACGTTTGCCAGACCATGGTTCCTCTAAATTAACAGTTAAAAACAATTTTGGTATCTAGATTCCATAGGGATGCTAGGATATTTTTCCTTCATCCTACCTTCCCTGGCTTGAATTTGCATGCTGATGTAGGATGATACTCTAAACCAGCACAGAGACAAGTGTACAGCACAGAGGCTGGCCATTTGGCTTTCTATTTTATTTAAGTGGTTTGCAGGGTAGTACTGGGTACTTGCCATGTTTGGATTGCAAATCAGTCCCTTTAAACATGAAAATTCTAGATCCATATGGCGCCAATAGGCATCTTGGAGACTTTAGAGCACAACCCACAAAAAACACTTCTTACCTGTTGGCTGCTGGTTTAAAAAAAGAAGTAGTAGTACTTGAATAGAATGGCTTTATCTCAAATATTAGGAGAAGGGAATACCCTTTCTGTTAAATATTGAATGTGAGAAGGAAGGATAATGCTTAGCTATGGCCATTGTTTTTAATGTGTATTAAAAGATTGGGTATCTCATGCTGCATTTTTGGCAACAAAAGGAAGTTTGGGGTAGGTTTGGTTTTGGTCTTCTCCCTGCCCCCTCCCCTGCCCCCAAAAGTAAGTACCTGCAATTCTCAATGGTTGCAGTGGAAGCTAGGTTGGATCACTATTTAGCAGGACTAGCTTTTATATATATATGTATCTGTGACTAGGAGAGTTGATAAGGCTGTGATCACCTTGATAGAGACTAAGAAGATAAGGGAAAAGAATGAATAGCCTTTGATGTGTCTGCTCACTAGGTCCTGACAAAAACTCAAATATGTAAGTTGATGCATCAGATGAGCCTGCTAGTGTGTTTTGGCCTCTTTGTTTTGTTTTGGGTGGTTTTTATGTTCATTTTGGAGGGGGGGTGGAGGTGGTGGTGTTTGGGGTTTATTTTTGTTTCTTACTGAGATCAGTAAGATTTTCTTACTCATATCAGGAGACCATAGTATCTTCTCAATTTAGGAATTACAACCTGTGATGTGGGTTCCATGTGCCAGGAAAACAGGAGGAAGGCAATCGGATACTTGTTTTGTGCTAATATATCAGATAAAAGACAAAGTGGAGAGCTGGCTGAAGTTTAGCAAATCGCTTCTTGCGGACTTGAGACTATTATCTGAAACTGGTTTAATGATTAACACTTAAGGTGAGAAATTAGGGCGTATGAATTAGCTTAGGATGTTGACTTTAGAATACTGTCTAAAAGAATTACTGATTTAGTCTCCATTGTTACAGAAGTTGAACAAAAATGTAGGTGACTTGCATAGAATATGAGTGTGTGTTGATTTCAGGTTGATAACATGCCAAGATTGAGTCACAGAAATTCACGGTGGAATTAATTTCAATACAGGTAAAAATTGACTGGAGTTCTGAGTTGCTGTATGTTTTGTTCTACTTGAATGCAACCAGTGCTCCAAGGAAGATGATACCAAAACATGATTCACGGATATGTCATATCTGATGGAAGTCTGTTGTATATTATGCTGAAGTATCCCATTTTCAAGTGAGCAACATTAGTTCTATTCACCTGGGCCTTTCAAAAACTGAACATACAAGTTTCTTAACTGGATGAGACGTGCACGCACCCACACGCGTACTCTGGATGTAGCACGTTTCCCTGCTTTTGTACATATTGTTATGTTCCCATCATCGCTGGTCTCTTAACATTTTCACAAGGATGTCAGTGGATATATTTGGTAAAGTAAAGCACTCGGGCTTAAACAGAACACTTTACTTGGCTTCCAGATGGAGAGTTTGAAGACCTTTTGCTGCCTAAATTTGAACTTTCACCCCTGAGCTGTTGTCTTTTGAAACTCATTGTCACTTGCGCCAGTAGATAAAGTCGTTCATTCCCGTGTGATCTGTGATGTCTCACTTTTCTCCAGGCTGGTAGCTTTATTTTTAAATGAAAAATGAGGTATGTTTTGATTTTTCCTCTCTTGTGTTGCAGCTGCTTAGAATGTTGTATATGAAGAGGTATGAGGAGATCTGACTTTTAAGTAAGACTAGCCTGTTGTCAGCATAACAGGTATAAAAGCAAAGAAAAATGTTACATTCCAAGAGGCCTTTTCATTCTTAAATCACTTTGCCTATGATCCACAAGTAGATATTTTGAATACCTGAAACAGGAAATTAGAGTAATCAAATTTAATAAAATGACATTATGATTCTTTTAAATTTCTTCTGGTTCTTCCCTATGAAAGAAAAAAATATATTTCTACTGAATGTATATTTTATTTTTCCAGTGTAATCAATTCTGTATCTGTATTAAGATAAAACTAATTTAAAGTACTGTGATTTCACCACCCTGTCCCCCTCCTGAGAGGTGTAGAAGTAGTGTTAGGAAAAGCAGATACTGGAAGGTAGGTAGGAGCAGCAGCCATTCTGGAGGAGCCTCCTAAAAGAGATGTTCATCGTGAGGAATGCGGGGCATCAAGGCAGAGTTGGCAGTGGATTCATCTGAAACATCTAGGCATTGTTTCTAGGTTAGTAGTTACCAAAGTTTTTATGAATTTGAGGCCTTTTTCTGTTAGTTTTGTGATGCTAAATACTAATGAAAATGATGAAATTTGTTACATGTGCATTCTCATACCTTACTGTTGTAGTGTTTTTTCCTGAATTTTCTGGTCAGGTGTTTCAGTTTGGGTAGATCTTCACAGCAATTTAGTTTAAAAAAAAAAAAAAAAAAAAAGTAGTTTTAGCCTGTTGTGAACAATGAGGTGAAATTTGTGTTGCCCCACCCATCGAATCCTTTGAGGGAGAAAGTTTTTTTTTATGAACTTTGTCCTTTCGATGTGGTGTAACTTCAGTTAGTGCTAACGAATTGCTTGCTTTAGAAGAACTTCTGTCAGTAGGACGGTCTCTTCAATGGTTCCTCCGTTGGGGACCCTCTGCCCAGCGCCTGCCAGGCCCTGCAGACCAGCTCCATGAGCATGGTGGCCCACCAGAGTGACTTGGTAGTGGATATTTTGCGTTTCGCCCTAAAGAAAACATTCTTTTTTCACCCCGGGATGACCAGAATAATAAAGTATATTTCAAGGGAAAAATTTGAATTATACTAATTTGAAACAATTAACTTACAAACTTTATCAGTAGACTCTTTTCCTAGGATATTGAAACTGAGCAGCCGTGTTTTGGCTTTCACGAGAAACTCCTGCCCTTCCTTTGTGCTGTAACCAGGCCTGTATGGCCGGCCGCCTTGTCACTGGTGCTTGAGGTAATTTGTCCAAAACCTATTGCAGTCTTTTTAATGACGTTGAAAGTGTTGGCATATATACAACTGTATTGTTCACATAAGTATGCTGGAGAGAGGACATTTTCTCAAGAGTCCTTAATCAGGCACAGGACAATTACGGCTTTTACTCCGCCAGTGTTTCTGTTAAACTTTTTGATTCTTTACACCAGAAATTCATTCTGCTCTGAACAAGTGGTTTGTGTAAGGTGGTCTCTTGTTGGTTTTGATCTTGACATCTATACTTCATCACTCACACATGTAAATCCAGAAAGCTGAGAAAATTAAGGAATTCTCTGAGCACAACATAAGCCTACCCATTCTGATGGTAGATTGGAAGTATTAGTGCTCACAGAGAGTCCTATTTATTTAATATTCTGCCAGCCCTGTTCTATTATTTGGCGGGAGGGGGCTGCTTGTATGATCTTTTAAAAAAATATATGGAGAACGATATTTGATTTTTGTCTTTTGAGACCAATACCTTTAGATTTTCAGCAATTCTTTGTTGAAAATTGTGCATTACTGGCAGTACAATAGGTAATGGAGTAAATAGTATATAACTCTAATACTCTGTAGCTTGTGATTTCCCCCACCCCACAACTGCGTAGTGTTTTGTTACTGATCTCCACCACAGCTAAGATTCTTATCCCCTTTTGTGATACTCTGCTGAAGGAGTTTATTAAGCCCTCTGGGCACCAGGGTGAAAATTCTGGTGTTCGGGCATTACACAAGGTGATGCAAGCCCGCCTTATCGTCTTCCACAAATTGATTGTGGTCCAAATAGGCAAAACAAAAGCATGAAGCACAAAAGCAAGATGACAGCCAAGAGACATTATGCAAACTTGTTTAAAGTAATTCTTCCCTTTATTATATAATAGGAAAAGTAACAAACAATTTGACATAATCATTGACAAAGCGATTTTGAAAGAGAAGGAGGAAAAAAAGGGCGCACAGGGCTAAAGGAGAGGGGTAGCAGGTTGTGAGAGGGTAGAAGCTGTGAAGGGTGGATGAGGTGTGGTTAGAAAGAAACCTTAGCAAGCTTACCAACCTGACCTAGAAACTTCACCGCCAGCACTCGGCCACTAACGGGAGGACGAAGACTTGACTTTGCTTGCCTGATGAGACCGACAGCAGAATTCCTGCTGTGTGGCGTGCGGTTTGGCTTATTTATGACTTCAGAGTAGTTCAGTGCTGTTTCTCGTAGGCCACCTAATGTGGTAATGATTTCCTTTGTTTAAAACAAGTTTCCACTGTAGTGAGATTATTTTAATAGTGCTATTTATCTGGGAAAAAATGGAATTTGGAAATAAAATAAATGGAGGATATACTCTTGAGGGAGAATGGTGATGTGTTTCTCAGCTGTCTGCTGGATGCAGATTGTAGTTTAGTAGCTGGCTAAGAATTTGTTAGTGCCCACTGAATTTTTTTTTTTTTAACTTTGTGGCTTTTTCCCATATCTATAGTGAAAATGAGCAATTTACCACGATTAGTTTGCACTTACTTCTTCCTTGGTATATGTTGAAGCAAAATGTCATTTCCCAGTTAGTTGTTTTATTTCATTTCTTGGCTTTCTTTTGTTTACAGTTGTGTAAGAAAAATATTTTTAACATTGGTCAGTGTTCATATGCCCATTCTGAAAGGGCATGTGAAACAAGAAATTGAGACACATGTAACCCGTGGAATAAAATACTCCAGAAAATCATCCCCCTGGACAAGTATCTTTGAATTTTCAGTGCTTTCTTCTGTTTGAGCGTTCATTTGGATTTTAAGTAGGTGCTTTATAATTATTTTAATGGCTTTGAATAGAAATTACTGAAGTCTTAGAATTCAAACTTACATATCAAATCTTAAAGTACTAGTTCTGCATGTATTGTAGTCAGTCACTGTAATTATGCCTTTTGGTTACTTGTGTCATTGAAAAGTATATTGTGAATTACCAACAACTTTAAGACAGCTAATGCTTTGTTGTCTTGCACAGTTTTCTTGCTGTGCCATAAGCAGTTGAAGAACTCACACTAACTGGAAAAATGTCTCTTTTTCCTCG
>JAVJGG010000061.1:16558771-16580626 GCA_035590195.1 Aviceda cuculoides
TCCACCCCCCCCCCCCCCCAGATTATAAGGTACAGATTTTACTTTCTGTGGACTTCTGAGAAGGAGTGCCTGACTTGGAAGCCTGCTTTAAAACGTCTTCTGGTTTATGAACTCACATCTTTTTTCCTCCTCCCCAACTTCCCTTCTGTTTTGCAGCCATAGACCTTTTGTATGGGGGTATATACTGCTTTATGTGTCAAGATTACATATACGACAAAGACATGGAACAAATTGCCAAAGAAGAACAACGAAAAGCTTGGAAATTACAAGGTTTGGTTTTCCTGCCTGAATTTCTTGTTTCTGTTTTTAATCATACCTGTCCCTCCCATTTTGTCAATGGCAAAAACCAGTAAGGGGAAGAAAGAGCTCTTTAGAGATAGTAGTGCAGGCCATGGGAGAAAGAGATGTCTACCTATTACTTTCCAGGAGTTAGACTGTTAGCTTAACATGTGCGCCTCACCTAATTGTAGCAAAAATATTTTATTTTTAATTACAAAAAATATAAAAATATCTAACATTAACCCTGCAAAACTTGCATAACATCAGTCAGATCTGTATTAGGTAGAAAATGTAACAGTCTGCTCCTTTAGGCTTATTTACGTGATATAGGTAATAAATCTGTTCCCCTCACATGAAATGCCACCCTTGTGTGTGAATTTTTTTTATTTTTTTTATTTTTTTAATAGAACGTGCCAGCTTACTTACACACCTGTGCTTTCATGGTACACGCACAGTATCTATGTAGAAATATTTACACACAAATATATGTACACACATTTGTTTTATTCAGTTTGCTTTCCCTAATTTTTTCTTTTTTAGCCTTCACCCCAACAGTGGTTTCTCACTACCAGTGTACAATGACAGGTAAGAGGCGTGGGCTGGCGACGCACTTCACTAACAAGCGTCCCTTTGCTGATTATCCTGCCATTTTAGACATGAATCACAGTTAAGAATGCCAGTTTTATCGTGCAAATTGTTTTCCTCTTGTCTGGATATGTTCCAATGATTGAATAATTATAGCACACTTGATTTCATATGCCCTTTCCTTGATAGAACTACTCCAAACCAAACCTTTTCTCCTTTTATTTGGAAAGGAAAGGAAGTAGCATTTATCTTAAACTGAGTAGTTTTTAAGCATCATTTATGAATGCTTGTCATCTTCCATTTCCAGTGGCCTCTAGGGGGTATGTTTTCTTAAAGTGGGAAAGTCTGTATTTGAAGACAGATGACTTCTGTCTGGTAATGTCTCTTACTGAATCCATGGCATCCTGTTTCAATGTGACAGCCTTAGTCAGGGCTGATATGACTTCAAACCATTCTTAACCTCATTTCCAATTTTAAAAATAGCAGCTAACGTCGTATTAACTAGAGCTTTTCTGACGGCATATCAAAAGTATAGCTGCTTTTACTTAGTTCCTACTACAGATCCCATTCTACTTTCTGCTTTTTCCTCATTTTGAAGGAGTTGAGTCTGAGGAAAGGAGGATAGCGAGATTGTCAGTGAGTCCTAGAACAAGAAAATATAGCTTAAAATGCTTTAGCGCAAAGCACTGGTTTTCAAAGCAAGACACAACAGAAATATGTTTTTAAACCTTTCATTTAGGCTATGTACCTCTTCTGAAAACTCCTTCAAACACTTCTAAACTATGTTGTTTGGGGCAGCAAATTAATCAGCCACAGCAACATAACACTTCTTCGTGATGCTACGGACAAGGCAGGCCCCGCAGTTCCTTACTTTTGAATATGTAAATTTGAAGAGCCATTTCTTAATTATGTTGTCCTTAGCAAATGACATATTTGTGCCTTCTGTCCTGAGATGCAGCCAGTTTGTCCTCCAGTGGACATCAGGCTGCTATAGCTTATATTCTAGGGTAATTACAGCTACAAGATTGTTCATCTTGTCATCTGGACCACAGAGTTCTGCGATGAAGGGAGGAATCACCAAGAGGAACTGCCAGGCAGAAAACGTTCTCTGTACTGGTTAATTGACTAATGACTAGCATATTAAATATATATATATGGATGCATATTTATATGAATATGCACGTTGCATCTTCTGTCCCTGGAGAACAAATCTGTAATGACCAATGAAGATATAAAGGAATAGACAACAATGCACTTTAAATTACTGGAGTACACAGTATAGACATTTTTTCTTTAAAGTCATGGCATAGGATCTTTTGTTTTATGGCTTCTTATCATGAAACCATGTGTATTTCCCCACAAATTTATCTAAGGAATGAGAAAGGGAGATACATGGGAGAAGTAATGGAGAACTATGTCCTTTTTCCCTTCTTTCTCCATTGCTTCAATCCATCCCCTCCTTCCCATAGTCACTCATGTTATCTGAAAGATTTCTAAAGTATAAAGGGGGAGGAAACCCTTCTTCCTCTAAACTGAATTTCAAGATTAGTACAAACACCAAACTCAGTGTCTTGGGTTTATGTTTCTACCACAGTTAGTTTACCTCAGATAGGTTTGTCAGCTTAAAGAACTTAAGTGAATCCAGTCTGCAAAAAGTGAGCTTGGCTTAAAAATTGAAGTGTGAATGTTGTATGTTTTCAAATTTCTATCCACAGTGCTTGAAGGCTATTAGTATATACCTTAATAGATGCTCACATAACAACATGATGCCTGGAGAAAAAACTTTAAGAAAACCCCCAAATATCATGAGATTCATTTCATACTCCTGTAATATTAACTCTTAGTGTGATGAGTTCCCATGTCCAGCTGTAGTTCAGGGTTATATGATATAACTCTGAACAAGTTGCAACTCTACCATTTTTTTTTCTATGCAATTGAATATTCTTTAATAATGAGGGAGTTAAGAATATGTGGAGCCCTTCATTCTAATTAATATGTGGATTTGGGGGAGGGGAAAAGGGGGGATTTGCTGAGTATAGCAAACTAAACAATCTATATTAATGATTACTTGCAAAACTCTGACTTTTATAAATTAGAGCCTTCATCGCCTTTTCCTTCACTCATCCATAGGTCCCTGATAAAAGTCTCTGAAAAATTACAATTTGCATATTTGACCTAATAAAATTAATTCTTGGATGGAGATTTCACATGGCGACTTGACTTTCTGGCAATTTTATAGCATCACTTTTAAAATGATGAATTTTCACTCCTATAACGCTACTTTCCTTTAATTGTAAACGGTAACCTGTGCATGTTTTGCAGATCTTTAAGGTAGTTTATATGGGAGTTTTTGGCATGTTTGTGGGTGTTATTAAACCTTTTATTAAACCTTTTTCCTTCTTTGTGTGTGATTTTTTTTTTTTTAAACACAGAACCACTCCTAATAAATGGTTCTGTCTTTTTTTTCCAAATTTTCAAGAGTAATAAAACCTCAATATTCTTGTTAAATTACATAGCTGGAACAGAACACTTTTAAATTTCCGTTTCTGACTTAAATCATGCTCTTTCTAATGAAAGGCTTCTGTAAGAAAGTTTTCTGTCTGTTTTGCTCTGTGTTTGTTGTGGCATTAACTGTACATGGTTTTCTGTTTGGTTTCACTTCATTTTATTTGAACAGTATTTGATTCGCCCAGAGTCCTGCAAAGTAATCCAGTCTGTCATGTTTAACTTTACTTGAAGAGCTGCTCTTGTGAAATGCTTTTGTCTCCATCCTCTATAAGCATTTAAGCTATATAATTATATATAGATATATATAAATATATATGAATAGTCCTGCTGACATATATGGAACTATTGCATGCCTGAAGTTGAGCGCACATGTGTTTCCAGGTGTGAATTTTGTTATATTTGATTTAAACCAGGATTTAAACATATCCAAGTTTTTTGGTTTTTTTTATTGCGAGACTTCATCCCATTGTCAGGTGATACTAACTGTGTTTGGCCGTGTTTAAACTACAGTGAACCCAAATGCAAGAGTCCAAGTTTACAGCTGGCCAGTGCAATAGCTGGTACTAGTACAGTGTTGAAAATTATTTTGAGGTTTTTTTACAAACCAGTTTATATAAATTCCTAAGGCAGTATTACAAACATGAAAAGGGTTGCCGAAGACATGTAATATAAAACTTTTTGCAAGCCAATGTTCTGTCATATGTGAACTGTCCATATGTGCGTCTCTAAAGTTGCTTCATTCATTTGCCTATGTGTACTGTATAGTGTATTCAAAGCATTGCAGCTGTTTTATCTCATCAATCTGTTACACGGTAATTAGTTTCCTTTTCTGTTTTCCTGGGTGTGTAGCTTGATGCTGAACCTTGGATAAAGGAATACTAATACTATATCATTCTGGTATTCTTTCTTATGCTTCTTGCGTAATCTATTGTTGAATCAAATAAAGTGAGAGATGGGTGCATCTATGTAAATAAGAATTTTCTAGTCCTCTAGAATCTGAAAACGAGACCTTTTATTACTAGAACCTGGAGGGTCAGTAGTAACTATGAATTGAACATTTTTGGGTGGGTAGCTTCTGACAAGCATAGCTATTTCTGAAAATGAAGATCGAAAAGCTATTAAAATTTAATGTATATTATGCAGAATGTGTAAGCCTCTAGCTATATTTTCTACTCTCCTTCTTTTCATATGTATGATTTATAATTTATTTTCTGTAGCACAGCACTGTTTCTGCTCATGCATTCTGTGAAAAATAACTCTTAATTGACCTTAATCCACAGTTTTAGAATAGATTGCTTGTCATCTTATTCTTTATTTTTTAACGCCAAGATGCTTTTGCAACTCACTATAATTGAGCTTGGGTAGTAATTTCTCTGTGCTGCATAGAATGCTGCAGCAATACTTAGCTGGTCAGCACATGAGTCGTCACTGTTGTGTTTTTTTCTATCAAATTTACACTGAAGACAACTCTGTGCTTACTTCAGGTCTATTCTCTGTACGACTTACCTGACTCATTTCTACTGTGCTTTCCTTTGAACAAAAGAAATGTATTGGAAATACAGTGTTGATGTTTAAAAAGAAGGATGGCAGATATTAGCTGCAGCTCATGAGAAAGGGTAGTTAAGTATTTGGAGAGGTTTGGTTGGTTGGTGGGAAGAGGGTCATGTTTAAACCTGCTACTAATTGCATTTTTAGGTAATGTTAGATATGTCAGTAAAGTGAATCTCAAGTATTAGAACTTTGCTAATATCCAGTCCTACATCAACGGTTATAAGGAGAGGTCATACTCTGTAATAGTATGTCATAAGACATGTAGTAACTGTTCAGTATATTGAATTACTAAATTCTGCTGTTCATCTGTAAAGATTAAACCTGTATCTGTCCATTAAGTTGGGTCAGTTTTGATTTATTTTGATTATCCTATATCTTCTCCTAAAAGCATATGGTGGTTTTGTCATTTGACCTCCTCTGAGCACAAAGAAACACATTTTTGAGTAATAGTGGATTTATTCTTGTGCTGGAATTTCTTTTTAACTGAAAGGAGGATTATAATCCAATAATGGCAAATTTGTTTGGGCTAGGTGTTCTTTATAAGTAAAGAAGTGCTTTTCTTTTTTTCTTTTAGTTCTTATCTTTTTGAAGATTGGTTGATATCTTTCTGAACGGGGGGGGGGCGGTAAAAGAAATAGTCTCTTGTAGTTGTACATAGATTCAACCTAACTTAATGGGCAGCATGTTGAAAGTTTTTACTTGAACAGAGTTTTTAATCCTTTTACTAAACAACTTCCTGAAACTTTCTTTTCGTCTGCTTAGGCATTGGAGAGAAGTATTCAACATGGGAGCCAACTAAACGAGAGTTAGAATTGCTACGACACAACCCCAAGCGGAGAAAAATAACCACAAACTGCACCATAGGTAAGTTGTAGAAATCCTTTCCAAAGGCAATTCTCAGCCACTTGTATGTTCAAAATTCTGTGGTTTTCCATAAATATTTTTACCCTGAGGTAGTTGTAGTGGATTTCTGTAACTGTTAGGATAACAAAATACATTTATTTTATACTACCTTTTTCTCACCGTAGAAGGATATCTGCTCTGTCACTTCAGGTACTGATGACGTTTCATCTGTGTAACAACTACAAAACAGAACTTTTTTTGGACAATGCTCAATTAAAGACTTTAGCAGAAATCAGTGATACTATCTCAACTCAGTCTTCATCAGAGATCCTGTGCAGGTGTATGAAGGAAATCCTGTAGTTGAGATGCATCCTTAACTATAGCAATTTGTTAGTAAAGCTGTTTTTAGGAGATAGAATAAGCACAGTGCTGTCTTTCTGCTTCATGTTCTAAACTCTAAATGGGGTCTCTTCAATTTCATATTGACTCTGAAAAGATGTAGTTTGTTCTCCAGTGTGTGTCAAATAGCAGTTTTGAAATGCATATCAAATGTTTAATGTTTAGAGCTCAGTAGTCTTGAGCAAAGAACTCTCTGAAACATGGGGATATCTACTTATGGCTGAAGAGTATTCGGGTAAGGGTGATGAAATGCACAGCATTTTCCAATTGTTTTCTGCTGTCTTTAGCTTGGGGGAGTAGGGGCTTAAAACCAGCTTCCTGACAACCTCTAATGAAGATTTTGGGGCATTTTCCTGTACAGTTAAATGCACAGTAACATTTTAATGGTGAAGGTACAAGGTTGGAGATGTAGCTATAGACATTGTGAGTAGGAAACGGTTTAAAAAGACTTTTTTTTTCCTAATTTTTAAGCTACTTACTGTTTTATGAGAACACATCACACTTTCAGCACATTTGCTTTTGTCAAAATACACTGAACGTAATTGTTAAAACTTTCTAATGTCATGTTTCTAATACAGTAAGTCATATTTAATCCAAAATATGTGCATATTTATTTGGAAAAATGAACTGAGAAGCATAGAGTAAGTTGTAGTAAGTTGAAAATGCATATAGAATGGTAATTCTAAAAAGGCACCTATGCATTTGCAATAATGGAACAGGAAAGACAGTTGGAAAAACATCTGGACTTTGGAAACTTCAAGCAGCCTAGGAAAAAATAACGAGGTAAAGATTGCTTGCATCATGTTCACACTGGGATTTTGTGTTTTATGAAACTAGATTTTGTAAAGATGGTTACAAATTACTTAAGATAATAGAACTGCGCAGGGGAAAAAAAGTTTGATAGAATTCTGAAGGTGAGTGTGACCTTTCTGAAGAATTGAAGCACATTTCTGTGCTTCTCTTTCCAATTCGAAGGAATGCTATCCCTAATTTTTCAGTCTGTTTAAAAAGGACATGTCTGGTTGCATGAAATCTCATACAACGCTGCATGAGTGGGGGTGCTCTCATGAAACACAGGGGATAAGGGAAATGACTGATCTCTTTACTTCTGCAGGCATGCTTTTAATAATTTCTCCTACTGAGCCCTGGAGCTGACTATGTGCTGAGATTTAGAAAGAGAAAAAAATCAAAGCACCCAGGAGACATAATGCAGTTTTGGGCTACAGTTAAAAGGAAAAAACTAGCTTTCTTTCACAAAAATACATTGGGGGTTTAGCTGAAGGAAGAAAAGACCTGCCATTGTCCTTGAGTCTTTTCTCTCCATCTAACCTGCTGCTAAATATATATCTGCTTCAGAGTCTTTTTCCCTTCACTTTCCTCACATTGACTTGTCTGTTTGCAGTTTCAGATCAGTGAAGAACCTATATGCAGACTGAAATGCTGCAATTATCTGGACATTCCCATTTCTCTCTCTTTCTAATAATTAATTCTTTTGACATCAAGTTTTTATCAATCCCATAGCAGATATTAGTGAATCCAGTTTAATCTTCTGAGGTAGGTAAATGGCTCAGAGAATAGGCTTAATGTCCAGTTTTATTGGTTCTGAAAATGAAGGTGATGTTGATAACCATCTGTAATAAGCGTTGCACATCTGTTGATCAGCTCTGTTTACAAAAGAGTCTGTTAAAGCATAACCAGCTGCCTTTTATGTATAAAATGCTCTCTGCAAAGCTCTTTTAAGAGGAAGGCCAGGGGTGTTTGCTGCTTTCTGCCTTACCTCCAGAGATACACTGATGTCAGTTGGAAGACGGCATGTTTAACTGCTCTGCGATGACCTTCTGAGATGGTTATTGTGCCAATGCCTGTTTCAGCATTTGTGTAAGACAAATTTGTCAGTATTGTAACTGAAGTAGGTGGGAGAGTACTCTGAAACCTGGACAGGCATGGCCTTGAAAGGATATACTTTTATGTGAAGGGCTTGCATATGATTTTGAGCCCTAACAGTAAAATACATTAAAGTTGATGTTATTCATATCTAGAACACACTTAAGTGGTAAATTATGTTTTCTTGTGGTTTCCTGTTACATCTGTATTATTTGCATGACACTCATTTAGGTGAATGTTTTATTCTATGGCAGAACCTTCTTTGTACATACAGGGATTTTTTTTATTCCAGTCGTGTAGCAATCTCATGATGCTTCTCAAACAGCTGGATGTGTCTGCTATTTTTTGAGCTGTTTGAACTTTTATACAGCTGCAAGATCCTTGTGTCTTTCATTGGCACCATAAATCAAATCTGAAGAATACTTAGTCATGAAATGAATATGTAATGGAGGATTGAACTGGTAGTTCATTAGAGGGAATACTGTGCAAAACTCCTAGCTTTCGATTTAGTGAAACGAAATTATGTTTCCACTTACACGACAATTTGACACCCATTGAAGAAGGAACTTCTTGTTCACATCCTTAAAAAAAACAACCCAAAACTCAACAAAAAACCAACTTAATAAAAACCCATAAATTTTGCTTGGCTCTCTTTTAAAATGGTTTGTGTTTCCATCTTATAGATACTTTTTCAGCTAGTAAGAAGATAGAGTAGGTAACTTTGCTTGAATCACTATTTTGCCGTTGAGCAAATTGCTCTTCATATGAAAACTCAGGTTGGGCACGGCTACAGGCTATAGAAACTGTGCTGATTCCTGCCTTTTGGGATATAAACGAAAGGCTGTTCCCAATGTCAGCACATAAGCATCTTCAAAGTGACATGGAACACACTGTTAACCAAGCGGAGACATTGAGCTATTGATGTGCGAGAAGCCATGATGAAAAATCCTTGCATAGTGTGGATTTTATGTGGGGCATCTCATATTCTGATGTCCTAGCAGACTTGAAATGTTTCTGTATTTCAAGATGTTCAAGAAGAGTGTAGTCTACTCAGACCATAAACATATGCTCTTCATTAGCAATATCAGCTCAAGACATTCTCAGACCTCGTTGTGCCCCACATTCTATAGCACGCTGCCTTTTTCATTGTGCTGGCACAGTTGTTTTCAGGTGAACTAGATCAGGCACATTGTGGGGAATGCAGAGGGTAAGTGGAAAGTAGAAATTTCCTAAGTTATTGTATGTTATTCTCAGCAGCAGTACGGAATCACGGCTTAGACAATTTATAGAGTATTTCTATTTGTAGTCATGCTCTTGATTTTGGGCTGAAGCTGGTGTTTCAAGCATCCAGTGAACACCCAAACTTTTATATGGAAAATTAGGTAAGACTTAACAACTACTGAGTTAGATTCTAACAGCATAAAAGGAAAATCTAATTTTTTCAGTCTCTTCTTGCCTGTGAAGAGGCTGCCCTCAGCAAGTGAGGGTACTGACCAAGCTCCAAGCTCACAATCAAATTTTTTTTTTACTGGGTTGGACTAGAAGTGAAAGTGATACGGTATCTTTTGGGAACTATTTTCCAAAGCTCATCTTGCTCTACTAACATTAATACCCCCAGCAGATAAGTTCTCCTGAGTATGTGAAGTATTAGCATGGGATCAGCTGGTCTCCAATTAGCATATGAAGTGACTTTGTGGCTAAAGATTGGTATATTAACAATAGGAAGAATTAGACTCCCAAGGCACACGGGTAATTAGCAGGAGCCACCTGGGATTCCCATTTGCAGTGCTGCAAAAAGGCAGAGGGGATAGCCTTTATAGGAGACTGAGCAAATCCTTTTCAGAAAGAATGATGAGGTGGGGGGGAGGTGGCAAAAACAATAGCTACATGGGAGTAGCAGGTGGTTTTTGCAGCTGTGCAATGCTAAGCAGTGTGATGTGACAAAGAGCAGCATGAGTGGAATAAATATTGCAGCAGAGCTCCCATGTAAAGGTGGCAAGGGAAGAGGAACAGTGGCCTGGAAAATATTTCTGGTTCTCTGGATAAGCTACGAGGAGCATTTCCACTTCTGTAGAAGTAGCGGTAACTTGAAGGTGTTGAAGACTGCGTTAGTACTTGGAAGTTTTTTGTGAGATCCTTCTGTTCCTCTTTTACCTTGTCATGAGCTCTGACTATTGGACTGAGTTGTGTAGTATTTTTCCTAGGTATAAAACTGATAGTAAAAATAAAAAAACCCTTTCCTCTCAAAACTGTCGGGCAATTTAAAGAGAAATTAGAGGGACGTGAATCTTTTAAGAATTCTAAAACATAAGCTGTGATTTACTTGCTGAGGTTTGTAGAGATTTGCTTTCAGAAAGTCTTGCTAGACTTTTGAAGTTTACCTCTTTAGCAATATAAAATATAAAGCTTTCTTCTGCAAAAGACATTTCAAAAAGAAATAGCACATTTGATATTTCAGTAGCCTTTTGGTATATTGATTGTCATCTGAGAGGATGTCACCTAGTTTCCCGAAGCTAGTGCCAGAAAGAATTTGTATCACTGCTGTAATGTCGCTTTGTATGGTTTATCTTCACAGCAGTCATTGATTGAGTTATCTATGATTTAATTGCTGCTGGGTAAGCTTAGGGACAACCACATCATCACTGAAGTCCCTGCGATGTTTACCTGCTTGGAGTGAGCAAACTTCTGTTATAGAAACTTTTGTTACAGAAAAGTAAGTCATCTTACCTTCACATTTGAAGAGTTTACTAGTTAACAGTACTTCTTCAGAATGCTTATTTGATCCCAGGCTAGCTTTACTGACAAATGAGGGGTTTTTCCTGCTCTTACTTGTCTCAATATTTGATTGAATTTTAGGCCCTCTTTCAGAAAGGACATAAGCCTTGTGTCTTTCAGTAAATGAGTTGTCCTGTTTCTGTTTTCATTTCATGTTATCATTTTGCAGGGACATATTCTTTAATGAACACTAAGACAACCAAGTTCTAAAAAGCATTTCTGATGAAAGCAGTAAGACTTTATTCTCCCCTCCCTCCATGTTGATGCTGCGCTTCAAGCAAAAGAACTAGCAGTATACTTCTAATACTTGCTAAGGGTGAAGACATATTGCTACAACTGAGGAAGACAGCTTTCTTCTGTCAGGAGACAGGTTTTTTTTTTCCTCTTCACCCTTGTGTACGCTTCCCCTTAATTCCAGCCACATGGTCCCACCCTCTCCTGGGCATTCACTCTCATGCTGTCAAGCTGGTTGCAGAGTCTGTTCAGTTCATTAACCTGGCAGAAAACATTGTGCTTTTTGTCGTTGGTAGTTTTGCAAGAGCAATGTTCTTCTGTGTTACTGCACTTAACAGCTTGACAAAGGTTCTGACGTGCACAAAGCTGGCATGAGGAGAACACGGCGCAGGAACGGGATGTGTGGCAGGGAGTAAGGGGGAACCTCCTTTTGCTGACAGCAAGCCACACTGCATCCGATCCGGAGTTTTGTTTGTCTACAGCAAAGCCAGCAAAGATTAACTACTCTTGGATTGTCACCTTAGTAAGGCTTGACATTAGGGTAAGCCAGGAAGTAAATTTTAAACAGAAACCAAATTTTTCAGGCTTTTTAGCATGCCATGGGAAGATGACAAAGTCTTTGAGAAGCTGGCATCAGGATAATGTGACTTATATTTTTGCATATTTAGCTTAATGTTTCTTTAAGTAAATATTATATAATTACGTGAATTCCTTCTAAGATTCTAAAATCAGTCAGTTATCTTTGTATATATCAACTTCTTTTTTTAATATCAATCAGTAGTAAGGCTGAAGTTGAAATGACCTTTTTGGCTTATGCCATTTACTGTTCCTGCTGTAGTGTATATGGATAACCTCAAAGTATATGGCTTTTCCTTTTCAGCCTTTATACACAGTCCCCCTTGCCAAGAGAAAAAAAAAAAGCTCTTTGGAAGTAACTAATGTAAAATGTAAATAAAACCTAATGTCTATCTTTTGCTTGGTGATTGGAGAATAGTTGAAACTTGCAGGGCATGTTTTTCAGCTTGTAAAGATTAATGAAAGAAGGATACAGCATCTCTTTACAAAGAACTCTTCCCCCCAAGGGTTTAGTCCTGCTTTCAAGTTAAAATGCTGTAACAAGTTGAAGTATAAACCAGTTAAAATCTTTTCTCCAGGGAGTATCAAGCAATAGTAGTGGGATAGCTTGGAAAACAAAATTATGTATTCAAGGAAATTATGACTAGTTTTGGCCCTTGTTAGGCCTCCCAGTATTTTTTTGGTTGATCCTCTTGCAGGAGTGTATGGATTATTGAAGAAATCACCAGACCTAACTTCTGTAGATCAGGAGTATTCTTAGCAGCTCTTAGAAATATGATACTTTTGAGATTTGGGGGTTTTTTTGCAGTATCTCAGTACAGAATAAATCCCATGCCTGTGCTTTGTTTCCAGTAAAAATTAACAAAATGTCAAAAACAATTTTGAGGAGAAGTTACATTGAAGCTTGAGCTTGGTGGTAGGCTGGCATTGGAAACAGCTTTTGCAATGATGTGCTAAATGTGTTCTGGAGGAAGTTTTTAGGTTCAGGGGTCTGCTTGAAGGTTTTAATTTGCATTGCTTTATGTGGGAGCAGTTTGGTTTAGAACAGAAGAGCAAGCTGAGTAGAACCTTTGGGTATATTTGCTGTCTGAGGAGTAGTAAGGTTTTTATACAGGTTTTAGAATTCTTTAAAATATATGTAAAAAGTTGTGAATGGTTTGACTTTTTTTTTCCTTCTCTGTAAAGCTTGTTTTTCATGTTTTATTAGTGGGGAAATAAGAGCAGAGAGAGACACAGATGTACAGGCATGTGCATAGCTGCAATAATATATAATAGTGCAGATGAAGAAATGTTGACATAAGTATCAAAGTTTGTAAAGCTGGAATTCTGATCTCCAGGGATATTTACCTCAAATGCAACCCCTGCAGACTGTACAAAGTTAGAACTACTTGTATGTGAAATAAGCAGATTGCAATTGGGGTTGAATTTTTCCATTCTCTGTCTTGGAAAATTGCCATTTGTATTACTTGTGTAAAAAATACTTCAATTTTGTAACTCTATGTGGCTCTTGGGGATTTGAGACAAAGGAAGATACACCGTGTGTGTTCACAATGTGAAATTCCTTAGAAGACAGGGTTCTTAATCCAGGGCTTGGGTCATGTTCCAGACTTCTAACTCAAACCTGATTTTCCTCCTCTGGACTTCTTTAAAGTGAATCCATGGTTGTTACTGATGCATACACATAACTTTTAGTTTACAGACAGTGTTTTAATTTGACTTTTCTAAAATTGTGTTCTGCACTTCTTCAGGTGAAACGTCATCGTTTGGGTCCAGCTCTAGGTAGCAGCACAAAAAAACCTTCCCCCCCCAGCCTCCACCCCCCACCAATGCTATTTCAACTTTCAAGTGTAAAATGTTTGCTGACTTTGTCTTACCTATCTCTCTCTGATGGTCATTAAATTTTTTCCTATGCTGTGCTTTCTTCACAAAGTCATTATATAGCTTCAATGTGCAGTCAAAACACTAGGCTTCTAATATGAAAAATGCAGTAAATGTTCGTCACTTGTCATCATCTGCTTGAACAGGTTTTATGGGAATGGGAGGTTTCTTATCAAGCAAAACCCAACAGCGTATATAGCCAGAATTAAATTCTGGCCCTCTGAGCAAGATACCTTTATTTAAATAAAGTATTTTTTGTTTTGTTTTGGTTTTTTGTTTGAAGTGGAAGAAAATTTATCAGGGCATTTCTCTAAAGTAGTTTTTAACTTGGCTTGGGGGAAAAAAAAAATCAAAACAGTGGATGCTTACAGAAAAACAGATGTGTTAAAAGTTATTAGCTTTCTGTGTCTGTCAGAACAAAGAGCTGACCTTACCCTTCTTCACGCAAACCCTGAGGTCAGCAGCTATGCCTCCTGTTTTCCTGACCACACTAGGGCGAGCTACAGACTGTTGCTTTTTTCGTCAATATCATGCAGTGGTCCTCTAAAAACCAAAGCCTTTCTTGAAATGTTTTGCTGTACAGTGATGCAGTCAGTGCAAAGATACATAATCTCTAAATCAAGGGCCAGATAAGGAAGTTCAGAGCTAGCCCACGTGGCTACACTGATTAGAGTCTTTAACATGTGCCTGTCGTCTTGTCGTGGGCAGAGATGCACCCTTAGCATGAGAAGGTTCTTTTCTTACTATTAAAAAAAAAACCCCAAACCAAACCAAAGAAACAAACTTTGATATACCACTGTATTTTAACCTGATTAACTCTGTGTCATTACCGAGAGCACAGCATTTTCAACAAGGCCAATAATCTCCATCTCAGTTTTGATCTTTTGTGGATCACTTTTGGATTATATTTACTATGACCTTCCATTCTGCTCTTTCATATCTGCTTCTAGAGTTGGGCTTTGTGTGGACAGAAGGTAGATACAGTATATACTGAAACTAGGAATATGCATAAACAGCATGTGACATGGTTTGTGTGTTGTGGATCATTGGAATAGGTCTGTGCCAATTCATCAACAATAATTTGTGCTTATTAATATATTTGGATGCATTTAATTTCATTGGCAGTTAGCCTACTCCGAAAGTTATTAATTTGTGAAATCTGTTTTGAGGAAGGGTAAAAACTTGTAGGCAGCATATGGTGTGATATTGGGGGGAAAGGATGGCTGCGGGTGTGAATTTTATTTTGTCAGTTTAGTGGGAGTACCTCTTGTTCTTTAAAGATGCCATCTGCACAGGATTCTCACTGTAAGTCTTGTGCTTCGCTGCAGATCATGCAAGATCTCACTGAGCTTTTAAGTTTGTCTGCTTTGGGGGAGGGCAAAGAGGATATTTTATTCTGTGCCACCTTTTGAAGTATTTTATTTTGTATAAAGACTTTTTTTCTTTGCCATCAGGTTGCCATATAAAAATACCTTGAAGGGTCCACAACTTAACTAGTTTTTAAAGGCTAGTTGTCATAATGCTCCGTATCGATCATTCAGTCGTTTTGGCAAACACAGTTGCTGTTCTTTGCTTACTGCTGTTCTTTTTTGACATTGGGTGTCTTCTATGTGTTTTCCCTGACCTTTCTGCAATTATCAGATTAATCATTATTTTCATGCTCTGGTTCATAGGACTTTAATGTCTTGCACTTTGCTCTGTAGGGTGTGAGAGACAGGGCAGCTCTTATTTCGGTTATGTGGTTGCTTTAGGGGCTTCTCCATACCTTTATTCAACTTCTTTTGAGTTTGTTCAGCTCTGTGTATCTGAGCATACAACAAGCACCACAGTTGTAAGGGGTCTGGCTTCATTGTTAAACTAAGGCATTTTGTGCAGTGCATATACCTATATGTAGCGTTTCATGTCATGTTTTCTGCTGTGCAGAAATAGGCGCCTTTTTGTTTCTCTGCCTCTTGATGTGACATGTGCTTGGAGTGCATCGTGTTTTGTCTCCCTACTCCAGCTGATTGATCTTCACGTGTTAGAGAGATCAGATAGTCAGATCTATTACTAAGTATCAAAGCATTATATAATTATTTCTAGTGCCGTATATAAAAGACATTATCTTTTATTGCGTGCTCTGAAAATTTGAGACCCAGATCATATGTAGGCATTCCCCACTGTTCACTCACTGCTAGGAGATCCTGACAGAGACTGGATCGGGTTGAAGCACAACAGACAAAATTTTTTCAGTGGGTCTTGATATGCCAAGATAGGAATTCAGAGAAGTTTGGTGCAAGTTCTGCTGCAGAAATGAATGTCTCTTTCAGTCTTAGTTATTTCAGCTGAGACAATCAAATAGAGAGAAATTACTGCAATGGATGATTACATGCTGTATAGCTTTCTGGTTTGGGGAACATGATGCATTAGTTTCTTCTTGAGACACTTGAGAGAGAAAAACAAGGTGGTCAGTAAAAATGCTGAAGATAAGAAACTACATATGTAAAAACTGACATTTTCCATACTCTTGAAGAAGAAAAAAAAAAAAAAAAGCCTTTATTTGCAGAGCACTCGCAGGTCCTCTTCCTGCTAGGTGACTTAGCAAAAAGTTCAAAACTAATCTTGCACATTGGCTTTAGCTCCCATTTCTCCTCCTGCCTCATATTTATTTTAAACTTAAACTTGGCTATGGGAGACACTAAATTCATATAGATGCCTATTACATTTATAAATATTTTTAAATCAGTTTTTAGGTGTGGATTTAACTGTTGCCTTAGTTTATGAAAAGGCCTTTCCCTGTCCTTTTTT
This sequence comes from Aviceda cuculoides, assembly GCA_035590195.1. NCBI lineage: Eukaryota > Metazoa > Chordata > Aves > Accipitriformes > Accipitridae > Aviceda > Aviceda cuculoides. Next base: position 16,575,071 of record JAVJGG010000061.1, read on the forward strand.
TTTAAATTCAGGCTATTCTTTACACTTATAATACAAGGCAGCCATTGCTTTAACAGGAAAAACAATTCAACTTCTCATCCTGGCCAGGAGAAATTGCTCCTGGAATTTTTTTCTTTCTTTTTTTTTTTTTTTCCTACCTAGATGAAAACCCAACCCTTGTGGACTTGTCACATGAAAGTTTGTGTGGTTGTGTCAGGGTGGTTGTCATGCTCTGCAGCTACAAAACAGCAAAATACATACTCTAATGGGAAGCATTTTAACTTGTATTCTGATCTGTTCCTTTTTACTATAATTGTCATCAATTTGGGGGCACACTGGCTAGATTTGGTCCACAGAAGGCTTTCTGTCTAGCTATTATCTTTTCCTCCTTGTTGGGAAGCATATGGGAAATAAAATAGCTTATGCCGTACCCGCTCAGGTGCACAGAAGTTTCTAGTAGAGAAAACCAGTGATACCACAGTATCTTGGACAAGTTGTCTCCTCCCTCATTTTAGGAGCTTTTGTAAAGCTATTGCTATTGGAAGTATTAAAAAATTAATTCTAAATCAGATGCTCTAATACTACTAGTAGAGGAGCTTATCTGTAGAATTCATAGTGTATATGTATCTTCCATATTAATGTTGTTACAATTCTTAGCCTCTGCATTAATTTATTTACAGAGATGACACTGGAGCACTTCAGAGTACAAGCGCATGAGGGGACATAGTAGGATCTTGTCACTGAAGAGTTTTAAGAACAATTCAGGGAAACATTTGTCAGGAATAATATAGGTAGCATTAATTCTATTTTGAGGTAGAGGGATAAACCAGGCAACTTCTCAAGATCTTCTACAGCTATGTTTCCTGTGATTTTAGTGGAAGATTCAATGCATTTTTCAGTGGTTTGGTCAAAAACACTCACTTTGTTTTGCTTTGGAATCATGTTTCTTAATTTAAATTCACAGGGAAGAAATGCTTGCAGTCCCTTGTCTTGCTTGAAACAGCTTCTCTATTTACACAGGCAATATGAAAAATTAACCTTAAGAGGTTTGTTTGTGTGTATTGCCAGATATTTTAGGAATGCTGACTCATTTTACCAGGCCAAGGGTGTGCACACACGAGCCCGTTACCATCAAATCAGGAGGATGAGAACTTAAAGGACACTGAGTACTCGTACCTACTCTGTGTGCTTGGTCTTAACCCAAGCATACAGTTACTGCAAAGTAAATGACAGGCTGTAACCTCACAGCCTGCCTTACCATGCCTGCACCATTAAAAGAGATCACTTGCCTCGTCTGAAGCGCTTTAAGACTGGAAAAACAGAAATAAAAATAAGTATCAGTGCTCTTCTGGAGAATCGGGGGCACAGAGTGCTTGTACGCCACTGAACTCGGGAAGGAACTACAGGTACATGGTATCGTAGGGAGTGTGCCCGAAGGCAAAGAATGGAGCTCCTCTGGGCTGTGAAATGGTTCGTTTTGGCATCATTAGTTTGCGAATTGGTTCAGAGATGTACGTATTTTAAGTACAGTATAGAGAGTACTTTCTGTGTCTGGCATACTGTGTACGCTTAGGAATCACTGTCTGGCTTGGGAGTTTTGTTTCAACTGTGGAACGATAATATAAAATGCTACACTTTTGTGTTTGATCATACTCTTGGTAGCTTGTTCGATCTCTTTGCTCCAAGGATGTCACTTGCCCTTAGGTTCTTCCAGCAATATGTGTCCGAGTACCATGTGCAGAAAGGCCAATCTGTTGCTCTGAGGATGAATCTACAGTAAAGCCTTCTTTGGTAGTCATTGCTTAGAGATGCGCATTTTTCTCCCAAATCTGGCAAAGTTAAGGGTAACCTTTCTTGAATCTCATCTCCATTTGTTGCTGATTAATTTCTATATCATTACTAGAAATTCTTTATTTAAATAAGCTGCGAATATGTATCTCCTATGCTGAGCTTTTAGTCCAGTGTTGCTTAAATGTTTTGCGATTGCTTTTAATTGAAGGTAGAGCATGATACAGGGACACTGCAGAGCTGCTCTAGAATTGATTTATAGCACTGCTGATAGCTGCACACTTAAATTTTTCCTGACACACCCTAGCAGGTATGACAAAGGAAATGAACTGAAGTACCAGATCCAGGCGATCTCTTTGCATTATCCTTTGACTCTTTTTTGCATTACTAAAGTGAATGAATGATGTATTGAGTCACAAATGCAAAAGCTCATACACAGAATACCTATGTAGTCTAAAAATGGCATTGAGGGTAGTTAGCAGCCCTGATTCTAGCAGCAGCTGTTACCTGTTCTCCATCCCCTCTTGAGTGGCAGCAGGGGAGTTAATTTTGCTTCCAGAGCTGTGTGGTAGAAATAGGGATACAGACATTAGGGCTATGGCTGTTTTGCTGTGGCTTTTAGACAACTGCCTGCGCTGGAAGTTTTTTTACAGTAGAGGGGATACAAGGGCTGGCTGTCCCCGAGACTGACAGTTCCGGCATCCCTCCCTCATTCTGCACCAGCCTTTTGTCCTGACCCGTGGTGAGCTGTGCGAACCTGCTCAGACATGTCAGCGACTCGTCGCTGGTTGCACGTGACGAGTTCATCCCCTCAAGGTGAGGCTACTTTTTCTGTCAGACGGGCAAGGTGAACCGTTCCACCGCGGAGTCAAGCAGATGCCAGCTCAGTGCAAAGGGAACATCCCTTTTGGCATCAGGGAGCTGGTAGAAGGGCTTAGCTGTCATGTGCAAATGCCCTCACCTTCCCCTTCCCTGTCCAAGCTGGTTCCTGTGTTTTGTGTCACGCCGTAATATTAATCTGGATGTGTGAACAGTCATGGGATGAGAAAGGGGAAGGGGTGTTAAACACCTCTTCTGGGTCAGGGTCAGTGTACTGGGCCATTCCTGATGGCTGACAGAGCTGCTTTTGGAACCACTCCAACAGCTGGGAGTCCCAAGCTCTCTTGTTGCAATGTTTTCTAACTGTGAGACAATTATTTTTAATATCTAATTAAATTTCACTTCTTGTGAGCTCAGTCTTTTTTTATTATAGCTTTGGTAGGCCACAAGAGTTAATTACAGTCCTCTTTGCAGTGGCCTGTAACATACTTGAAAATTGTCAGCCTGGCTGTTCCTCCATCAGCACTATCGTTTTTTAATTAATTAACTCAACCAGTGGGTTCTTCAGTTGTTTCTCCAGTCTCAGATATTAATTTCATGCAAATTTTCACTCATGTTCTTGACTTCTCCCCAGTTTGCATAGATCTCTTGTAAAATGGGTGCTCAAATCCAGACATCATCCAGCTGAGGTTTTCCTGTCACCAAGGCAGAATAATTATCTCCCAGGCCTTCTCATGTTCCTGTTAAGTTTCAAAGTGCTGTTTGTCTCAGAACTACAGCACAGTATTAAGTCATTTAGGGTGAGTTGCTATAGCCATTGCTCCTTATTTTGTGTTTGTCCACTTAATTTTTCTTGTTTCCTACTTCACAATTGCTTTTATTGACTTTAATTGATTTCAGATAGTTTCACCCATTTAACAAGTTGCTCTTGAATTATTATTCTGTCTTCCAATTACGTTTGCACTATCTTCATGTAGTTCGTCCCTTATGTAAGTTTATATTATGTGATGTCACTGAAACTATTGAATAAAAATAGCGAACGCAGTCAATTCCCTGTTAACTAAGAGGGGTGGTGACAAACTAAATCCTGGAAAAACATTATTGGTGTCTTGATCAATGCAAATTCAGCTTGGGCTCAGAGCAGCGTGAATGTGTGCAGTGTCGGTGTGGGTCTGTAACCGGTACGAACGTGTCCACATGGCGCTGTGCCCAAGGTAATGAGCCTTCCAAGAAGTACTGGGGAATGCAGTGCAAAGGCACGAAACCTGGTTGCATAAAGAACATAACCACATTTACTTGGTCTGGACTGCTTAATCTTGCCTCTACAGAACCAGTGCTGCTGTTTTTACGTTGTGGTGTGGATGAACTAGATCATCCTCATAGACATGCTAGAAAATACGGTCATCTCTTCTGAACAGATGCCACAAACGTCACTGTGCATATATCCTGACAATTTAATGTGGGTAGGTTGTTACTTACTGGTAACTTTTCATGGTTTTTTGGATATTTTTAAGGGAGAAAAAGAGTAAAACCAATGACTTTTGAATGGCAGCCCTAACACAACATAAAAAAGGATAAATCTGGAAAGTCTCCTGTGAATGCTGAGGTCACTTCAGAACTGCCCAGTCGCCCACAAATATGCCGGAAATTACCAAAGGACAGAGTTGGAGTTGTCATGGGAACCTGAATGAAGTACTTGAGCATGCGTTTAAGTGTTGCATTTAAGTCATAACACTTAATGTGAAGTTTTTCTTACAGATGGCAAAACTGGGAAATGGGAACTGACATGTTCTGGGGTTTTTGAACCACTTGGTAATCTGAAAGGTGGGGAATTGACTCTCTTTTTCTAAAAACAAACCCACCTTTGGCCAGTAATGAGTACCTTAAGGAAAATAAGTAAATGGCAGAGCATCTAGTTAAGGTCACAACTTGCATTCAGTGCATGGGATATATTTCCTGGTCTCTTTGAGTTGTCAGTTACTCAGCTATAGAGCAAATTGTGTCTGGTTAATTCCTTAAATGGACCAGCCATCTGACCAACCCATCTTTGCCTCCAGGTAAAATTGTGTTAATAGGTAAACAGATCAGTAATGAGGATGAATTCCACTTAGTTTGTACAGCGGTGACATGACGAAACTGAGAACTTTCTGGGTTTGGGCAATTCGTCCATCTAAATAGTCTTTGTCTTCTGGTGCTGGTGATACATTACATACAAGGAGGAATACTGACTATATTCTGTTTCTTTCAACAGTTAATGATTTTGCTATACATGTGCCATTCATGGCATATACGTCTTTCTTCCAGTGTACCATCTTTTGTAGCTGGACTCCAGGATTTTGAACTGAAAATAAACTCAAGGACAGTTTCCTTTTGTACACATAAACAACCTTTTTTTTTCTATTGAGCAATCAGTTATTTCAATGGTAATGGAAAAAATGCAGTGATCCGGAATCCTTTTGCCAGAAATTGGAAGGTTAAAGATGGGTTTTCATTTAGAATGCAAATATTCCTTTTTCCTAAGATACCTTTTTTTTCCTTCCAGAAAGCCTTTTCTGATGTAATTGCCTTTCTATCTGGGTAGGGGTGGGTAAACTTGTAGTTCATGGTGCAGTGCATAATGCAGTGTGTCTAAAATAGTCCTATAATTTATTTTCTCTCTATTAACAGTTGTTGTTCTTCATAGTCCTATACTGACTGGTTGTGTTTTCAGCATCTTCCATATTTTAAATTAGTTTTCTTATGCACCTTGGTTCTTACGTTAAGAGTTTCAGAGGGGAGGGCAGAGGGAACCATGCCAACAGTAGGTCAGTATGTGTAAGGGAAAAAACCCTGCCTCATTCTTCTTGTGTGTTTGGATAGAGTAAGCAGCGGCAATAAATACAGATAAATTTACTTTCTGTTCTAATCCCAGTACTCTACAGAATGGACTTAACGTACGGTTCCCCTAAATGATGTGTGCACAGGTCAGAT